>OY744525.1:119034294-119074294 GCA_963556195.1 Sepiola atlantica | reverse complement strand
ACAAGACTTTATGTTATTTAATCTAAATTAATATTTCAATAAAAAAGAAAATTGTGTCATTTATGTACAGTGATAAACCATATATTAATGCTAATAATAAAACATTATGTAATATTTAGACAATAAGTATGACGTGGGTGTTTTAAATTTGCATCAAAAAATATTTTATACAGCATTTTTTAACCAATGATCTTTATTTTTCCTGTACAATTCTTTTTCATTCTTTTACAAGATAATATGTACCTGTTTTTCTATGATCAAAATTAAATAATTGTTTTCAAAACCTTTTTTATAATTTTTGAAAGGTCTTACAGAATATTTACATCCGTTACATATTTTGTAACATAATCTGCACTGCACACACACTGTTTTCAGGTAAGCTAATCCATGTCACAATTGTGTGGGGTAGTCTTTGATAAATCATATTCATTTAAAGACTATAGAAAAAGATGGTTTCATTCGGTACAGAATAAACGAGTTGGTAGATATTTATGAACAAACAAGGTATTTAGAGTCTTTTAAATGGTTTTTGAGATTTTGGAAAAAAATTGCAGTAAAGATTCTACACATATGGTTAAGTATCATTATCTCTTGATTTTAATGTTTGGCAAAAAATTATTCCTATCAGGAAATTAATTTTATCCTCCCTGATATAAGAATTTTTATAGTATATATATACATACGTATTTATTAATAGTTTTGATGTGAAACGTTTCTTGCAAAAACTATTATTAAACACTTAAAATACACGTTCTTTACTTGATAACAACCCTTTTTAAGATAAATCTTGATGGACCTGAAAATACTAGGGTCTAAAACAAGTATAGCAAATACATTAGTCAGTTCCTGTTTGAAACCTGAAAACAAGAAAGGAACTTAGAACGGATAAAAAGAAAAATATGCTGACACACGTTGTCCATAATATTTAATGAAATATATTTGTAAAAGTATTTGTATCGATTTCTCAGGTTGTATCAGATTTCTCAGCCAACTGTTGAACCAAAGCAATTAATATTTATTTTTGTGTTGTGTTAAATTTTCATAACCATATTCTTGTTTTCTTTGGGGTTTTTTTTTTGGGGGGGGGGGGGGGTATGAAACAAGTATGACAAATACATCGGTCAATCCCTTCTTTAAACCTGAAAACTAATAAGGAACTTAGAATGGATAAAAAGAAAAATATGCAGACACACGTTGTCAATAATATTTAATGAAATATATTTGTAAAAGTACTTAATCGATTTCTCAGGTATGGCTTCATCCCCCTATTTTAAATAGAGGCTAAGGCCCCCTGTCTATATTTTAAGGAAAATACTTTAAAAATTTTGTTCGTTGATTTCAAACAAATAAAACAAACTTTACAAACTGCTGGGTATCTAAGTTCCCTCTCCCATGATTTTAAATATGGGCTAGAGACAACTCCCCATACTATTGAACCAACGCAATTAAAGTTTATTTTTGTGTTAAATTTTCATAACCATGTTCTTGCTTTCTTTTGATTTTTTTGGGGGGGATGTTATCCTGTCTTAAATTTAGTGGTAGGAAAAAGATTTTTTTTATTTGGTGGGGGATGTTGCTACTCGAACATAGGGTATGTAGTGGAGTTAAACTATTATATTAGGTGGACGAGTGTTACCACACGGATATCAAGATTGTGGAATGGTTAAGGAAAAGGTCGATTGAAACCCCACCCCTTAAAATACACGCAGATTTTTTCTTCCTTAATAAGAAAAGTGACATTATTATTTTTTCCCTTAATCTACTATAAAACATCCACTGCAGTAACAACACCAGCAAACAACTTCTCTTTCTCTCTCTCAAAAACAAACTTTACTTCCATGGACAAAGTGTCTCCGGGATTTTTCTTTTATTTATTTTTGACAAGGAGAGGAATAAGAAAAAAGAAAGAAAGAAAATAAATCTCTCGAAATATATCAAATTGATTCTTGATAATCCGGATATTACAAACTAACACCCTTGCTGTCTAGAAAAATAAACAAACCTTTCGATCTATATCCGACTTATTTCGGTTTTGTTTTGTTTTTGTTCTCCACAGCTTACAGCTATCCGGATCTCCGCATTGCCTTCAACCTTTTTAAAAACTTGAATATATATATATATATGAATATATATATATATATACATATATATATATATGAATATATATATATATATATATTCATATATATATATATGAATATATATATATATATATTCATATATATATATATATATTCATATATATATGAATATATAGATATATATATATATATGAATATATATATATATATGAATATATATATATATATATTAATATATATATATATATATGAATATATATATATATGAATATATATATATATATATATATATTAATATATATATATGGATATATATATATATGAATATATATATATATATATGAATATATATATATGAATATATATATATATATGAATATATATATATGAATATATATATATATATATGAATATATATATATTCATATATATATATATGAATATATATATATATATGTATGTGTATATATATATATGAATGTATATATATATATGAATATATATATATATATATGAATATATATATATATATATGATTATATATATATATGAATATATATATATGAATGTATATATATATATATATATGATTATATATATATATGAATATATATATATGAATGTATATATATATATATATGAATATATATATATATATGAATATATATATATATGAATATATATGAATATATATATATATGAATATATATATATATGAATATATATGAATATATATATATATTCATATATATATATATATATATATGAATATATATATATATATATATATATATGAATATATATATATATATGCATATATATATATATATATGAATATATATATATATATATATATATGAATATATATATTATATATGAATATATATATATATATGAATATATATATATGAATATATATATATATATATATGAATATATATATATATATATATATATATATATGAATATATATATATATGAATATATATATATTATATGAATATATATATATATATGAATATATATATATATATGAATATATATATATATGAATATATATATATATATATGAATATATATATATATATGAATATATATATATATATGAATATATATATATATATATATGAATATATATATATATATGAATATATATATATATATATATATATATGAATATATATATATATATATATATATATGAATATATATATATATATATATATATATATATATGAATATATATATATATATATATATATATATATGAATATATATATATATATATATATATATATATGAATATATATATATATATATATATATATATATATGAATATATATATATATATATATATATATATGAATATATATATATATATATATATATATATATATATATATATGAATATATATATATATATATATATATATATGAATATATATATATATATATATATGAATATATATATATATATATACACAGTGTAACACGGATATAAGATAAACCCGGATATAAGAGAGATGTTCTCTGGTCCCATCCTCCCCGATATAAGAGTGTTCGTTTTGAGTGACAGTGTCATATCGTAAATCAGACACCTTTACCGTATGATTTTTCTTTGTGTGTCTAAGGGTAGCCCCACACGGTTTTTTGCCGCCTTTGCTTGTCATTGCATTTATCTGGACAGCACTTTCTGTTCTGTTAAGTCAGAAGTTTGTTTGTTAATTTTGCCACTGAAAACCGTTTGATTGCAATCAGTGCAATTAGTGGTGTCAGCGTGGGCGTCTCAACGGAAAACTGTGAGCATTTTTGAACAGTGTGAGCTCATCGATGATGTCAAAGTGAAGAAACTCAAACTGGCCGCTGCGGCCAAAAAGTACAGAATCGGTTATTCAACAGCAGCAAAAATTCTCAAGAAAGAAGACGATCTCAGAGCTTGCATGCAAATGATCAGAAACACTAATTTCAAACGAAAGTGCCAATCCGTGCACAAGGACGTTAACGAAGCGCTTACACAATGGTTTACACAAGCATATGCTCATGGAGCTACTGTCATCAAACACGTCATTAGACAGAAAGCATCACAACTGGCTGTAAATCTTGCAGTTGATTTTGAACCGAGCAATGGCTGGCTCATGCACTGGAAGCAGGCCAATAACATTTCGTTCAAAAAATTTCATGGCGAATCAACGTCAGCAGATCACGTTTCTGCCAACGAATGGGTGAAAAACGTTTTGCCACAACTTTTTCATGGATATGATTCAAAAGATGTTTGGAACTGTGATCAAACGGGACTTTTCTACACAGCCGTCTAGATCTTTGCAATTTGCCGGTGATGAACATTCAAATGGTACAAAATTTCCCAAAGACAGAGTCACGATGTTTTAGTTCACAAACATGGATGGCAGTGAAAAGCAAGCTGTAGTTGTTGGTAAGTCGGCAAAACCACGCTGCTTTAAAAATGTCAAAACTCTGCCGTTCTCTTACTTCGCTAATCATTAAGCCTGGATGACTAGTCAGCTGTTTACTGACGTTATGAAAACGCTTGATCGAAAAATGATTGCTCAAAATCGAAAGATTATTCTGTTTTTGGACAATGCAACTTGTCATAACTTACTGCCGGGTACAAATCTGTCAAACATCAAATTGCTGCTCATGCCACATAACACCACCAGTCTCATTCAACCTTTGGATCAAGGCATCATTCGTTTATTCAAAGCATATTATCGTCGGAAACTTGTTCGAATACAAATCACAGCGATCGATGCTACACCGCGAATGCTGTTGTCCGATGTGGCCAAGCAGATCACTGTTTTGAAGGCCATACACATGATGAAACGAGAACTTTTCATGGTCAAGCAGTCAACAATTCAAAATTGTTTTAAATTGAATCAGGCTGAAGTGGAAGAAATACTCGGCAAAAATGATCAAGTTTATCCACCATCGGGCATGGAGCAAACAGATTTTGACGAATTTAACAGCTTCAACGACAGTACACAATGTTATGAAGAACAGACTGACATAGACCTCACACGTGGTATAAAATTGGATGATCAATATTTTGACGAAGATGATGATGCTGAAAGCGTAAGTTCTGAAGTTTCTGAAAGTGACAAACCATTGCCAAATTCTCTGGCTGCATTGAATGCGATTGAAACTCTGACAGCCTACTTTGAAGCAAAAAGCAGTAATCCTGATGGCACTTTTAAAATAATTTACGGACTGTATGAATGTGTTCATGATGTTAACAAAAAGATTCCTGTACAATAAAAAATGACTGACTTTTTTAAGAAAAAAGTAATTTTTGACTGAATTATTTGTGAAAACTGATTGAAAATGTATTTTTGTCTTTGTTTTTGTGTTTTTTATGTCTATAACTGTTAAATCAGCTAGTGTTCTGTACGTAAAAAGTGTTATATGAAGTGTTCCCATACTTACCTAAACAAAATAGACCGAACCCGTGTATAAGAGAAACCTGGATAAAAGAGACTTATTTTCCGGTCCGGACAGTATATTATATATATATATATATATATATATATATATATATATATATATATATATATATATATATATATGTGTGTGGGTGTGTGTGTTTTGTGTGTTTTGTGTGTGATGATTATACCCAATATGAGAACAGCAGTCCGAATAATGGAAATTATACAAAGTTCAAATATATTGATGAAATGAACATAAAATAAATATTTTCAAAATTGAATAACAAGTAGAGCATTAATAAAATCAAATAACACTAAATTATCTCACGTATAGTTTAATTCGAAGGGAAAATATAGTTTTTATTAAAATTGATAAAAAAATATGTCATAAATGTTAACTAATATATTTTTTCTTTAATAAGAAGTTTTATTTTTTTTTATGTTTCTTTACTCCAGATATTTAAGATCTATGCAGAAATTCCCAGGCCGAACTAATTTAAGTAGATACAAATGACAACATATTTTCATTAGATTGGTGGCTTGGTGGATAGGCGTTCACCTTTACTTACAATATGTTATGCCATCATGGGTTCGAATCTCACACTAGACTATTGCTTATTTTATTTTATTTTTACTATAAATAATGAACCTGAATCTTTTTTAATAAAAAAAATAGATGAACTCTATTTAATATGTGCTCTTGATTTCTAAAATTGGCTAAGAAATTCAAGAAAAAATGTCAAACCAGGCATAGACGGGTACTTGAGCTAGTATGTGTATATAGTTGACTTCAATCTGTTCATGAAAAATATCATGATTTGTTGTTTTATTCGTCATTCATTTGAAATTCTGCTACTGATATCGATCCTGACCCAGTTTTTTTTTTGTGAGATTCGACTCGGATACGTTTGGCTGTCCTACGCAAACACCCGAGAGTTGACGAGCCGATTTGTACCAGACGACCATTTTGATACGGTGCTGCGTCCTATGATAATAATGTTTGGCTTGTTTTTTTTTGTTTTGTTTGTTAGGGTAAGGGTTTAAGTTTAGGGTTAGGGTTTAGGGTTAAAAAATATTTATTTGATAACAGTAATTTCACTGTTTTACTTGTTTTATTTGTTTTGTTGTTTAAAAAATTTCTTGCAACTATAACTAAAAATTATAGGACGCAGCAACGTATCAAAATAAAAATTTTTTTATTTGATAACAGTAACTTCGCTATGTTTTGCTTGTTTTGTTTTTTTTGTTGTTAGAAAATTTCTTGAAAATATAACTTACAATCACAGGACGCAGCACCGTATCAAAATTGTCGTCTGGTATCATTTGGCTCGTCAACACTCGGGCGTTTGCGTAGGACAACCGAACGCTTCCGAGTCGAACCTCACGAAAACTGGGTCAGGATCGATATCAGTACCCAAATTCTTTCTGACAATCTCTTCAATATTTGACTTTATCAAAAAATAATTCTGAATTATCTTTTAATAATTCGTATTAACAACATTTCCTTCGAGAATCTGAATATAAAACGTAAAATTACTATATTTAATTTTCAGCTTCTTTTAAGCAAATATCCCACTTTATTCTCGAACAGTTCCGTTAGAAAATTTATTGTGTTATTTTTTAAAGTTTATAAAAAAAACTCTTTAGAAAATGGTAAAATAAATAAATTGAAGTGAGATTATACTCACGTTTAGCAAATATTCGTTCGCATCGTTTGTTTTAAAGAAATAATAAGAAGAAAAAGACGACTATAAGATTTGAAACACAAGAGTTGACTGTTCCAGTCAAAATTCAAGATGGCGACAATGAAACAGCTTCGCAGAAAACTAACCATTTGGGAAACAAGCAGAGCGACAGTGTCGATTGATTTCAGATTTAAAGATCAAATTATTTTTATTTTATTTATTTTAAATTGTACTATTTTAAGGGGACGGTGTAAAGTACATCATCGTGCATTGATATTAATGTATGGCCGTTGATATTCGCAGCCGCTGCTGCCAGACAATAATACATGTTTAAAGCCATTTTTTTTTTAGGAAAAAAGGCCAAATTGAAAACCGAAGCCACATTTTAGAAGAATAAAGGCCAAAAAAGAGCCAAATTAAAAATGATAAATTATAAAGAAAAAATGACTATATTTAAGTTAACTCCCAAATGTTTGCATGTTTTTGTTTCTGTTAGTTTCGTATTGTTTTCTTAGCGGTGATGAAGCAAAGACGTTCTCTAGTAAATTAAAACCGAAAAATATGTTTGCGGGAGGGGGGTAATATTTACATAAATAAACTCGGCACAGTTGAAGAACGAGCGACTCTAAGAGCAGTTTCTGCGGCGCTGCTACGGTGTCAGCCCGCGATCCGTACCCGATAATAAACTGCGTAGATAACAACTTCCGGTATTCTGTAGTTTAATTTGCTGTATTCTGTAGTTTAATCTCTCTGTATTTCCTCTATATATAATAATGAATAGTATTGTACAAGACGTACTAACCGCAGCTGAATGGCGTTTGCGCCCTACCTCCTTGGAGGTGTTACTAATGGACACGAACGGAGAAAAGGGAACTTTGGAATGGTTGGCCTAATTGCCAATAGTTGAATGTGTTCCAACTGCTCGACTAGTAATATATAGTAATATATATATATATATATATATATATATATATATATATATATATATATATATATATATATATATATATATATATATATATATATATATATATATAAAATAAAACAACCTATTTTATTATTTTCTCTCCCCAAAAACAAAAATATTTCCTTAGCAACAAACAGTTTCTCTGGCGTCGCCAAGTAAAAATAAATTACTTCGGCAATATGATATATGCGATCCGACAGTACTATGATTGTTGAAACATTCTTATTTTTCCCAAAGAAAATAAAACAACCTATTTTATTATTTCCCTCCCTCAAATGAGAAATATTTCATTAGACAAATCATTGCATTTTACTTTCCGAAAGAAAATCAAACTGTGTAAAAAAAACTAATCTGCGATTATTCATTTTTGTCAAATAAATTATTTAAAATAAAATTTAGTACAAAACTTTCATTATTTTTTCATATAAAGCATAACACCTATTCGATTAGCCAAAACAGGAAGTTTTTAAGATCGGAAACAATTTCGAACGGACACCGTTTCCGGTTGGAAACAACTTTGCTTAGAGTCGCTCGTTCTTCAACTATCCCATATTCTAGAGTTTACATATTTTTAAAAATCGTATCAGGACTTTAAAGAATGATTGGAATATTTTAGTATTAAATAATTTAAGGTAAAGTTGGTAAATTTGTAGATAAGACCCTGTCCCCCCCCAAAAAAAAGAATTCAGATTCTACTTTTTTAGGCGATTACGTGTGAATACATTGAAAAACTTTGGGGAAAACAATTATTTGGGAATATTTTACTATAGTCAACAGAACGAAAAAAGGATGAAAAAACAAATATGCAACAAATAAATGTAACCAAACTGTATTTTATTAGCTGTAAATCAAAAAAAAAAGTATTTTTACCACCATTAAATACGATGGAATAAATACATTTATCATCTTTAAACATTTATTATTGTCTGGCAGCCGGAAGCTGCATCTTTAAACATTTATTATTGTCTGGCAGCCGGAAGCTGCATCTTTAAACATTTATTATTGTCTGGCAGCCGGAAGCTGCATCTTTAAACATTTATTATTGACTGGCAGCCGGAAGCTGCATCATTAAACATTTATTATTGTCTGACAGCCGGAAGTTTCATCTTTAAACATTTATCATGGTCTGGCAGCCGGAAGCTGCATCTTTAAATATTTATTATGGTCTGGCAGCCGGAAGCTACATCTTTAAACATTTATTATGGTCTGGCAGCCGGAAGCTGCATCTTTAAACATTTATTATTGTCTAGCAGTCGGAAGCTGCATCTTTAAACATTTCTTATGGTCTGGCAGCCGGAAGCTGCATATATAGAATTTTTAATATTTTGATGTTGGTATCTGTGGTGTTTGGTAATAAACAACAGTCAATTGTGGTGGTTGTAAACATATCTTTATTTAACAATGGTTATAACAACATGTGTGTATCAACGGTCGTAATCTCTCTATCTATGTCCCTAGCTATGTCGCTGCTGCTGCTGCTTCCTGCTCTCGTACCGATCACGTTGGTACGTGATCTTCGACACTACATCTTCCCTCTTTTTTTTTATAAATTTATGTCACTATAAAGTCTTCTTGACACACTGGGGTGGATCTTACTCTAGGTGTTCTGATTGAACCACTAGGGGCAGTTAGGGCCGGTGTTAGGGGTTCTTGAGCAGTTTCCTTAGGGTCTGGACTGGAGATGGGAAGTGCATCGATTGGGTTGAGGTGTGTGTCTTCGATATCTGTTGTAGAAGTAGGGGGCCAGTGGGTTGTATCAGGGGGAGAGTAAACTGCTTTAGGGACGTCGGTGTAGTCAGGACTATACTGCATGTCGCCGGGTACCTTTTTTACATGGGCAGCGTTTCTCATTCTCACTTGGCCTTGGGGTTGTTGTATTAGAACAGCATTTCCCTTCTTTTCCACAACTTGATAGGGCTGAGACTCGAACCGAGCGTCCAGCTTGTTTGTTCTGTGTAAATTTTTACACAATACTGTGTCCCCTCTCTGGATCTGTTGGTCTCTGGCTCCTCTTCTCTGGTCAGCAGCTATGTTGCGTTTTAGTTTGTGTAGAGCATCCTTATCATGTACGTCACTAAAATCAGTGGACGCTCCTACAATACTTGGCAGCTTACCTCGGAGTTCGCGGTTCATTAGTAACTTCGCTGGGGATACTCCGGTTACTGTGTGAGGGGTGGTTCGGTATTGGAACAGAAAATTCCTTAGTTAAGTCCTCCAGTCTTTCCCTTCGACTTTGGCGATCTTAATTGCCTTTAGGATTGTTCTGTTGAACCGTTCCACTTCGCCGTTGGACTGTGGCCAATACGGGATCCCTCTCACCTGGGTGATGCCGTGAGTATTCATATACTCATTGAATTCTCTTGATGAGAATGGCTGTCCGTTGTCACTCCTCAGATAGTTGGGATATCCATGATGATTGAACATCATTTCTAGTGCACCCGTTACATTTTTGGCATTTGCTATTTTCATATGCGCAACTTCTGGCCATCTTGAGTAGTAGTCGACAACAGCCAGCAGGTAGTTCCCTTCGGAGACACTCAGTAGGTCAACAGCTACATAGGTCCAGGGTTGGTCAAACAGCGGTGTACTCTCTAGTTCTTCTGGAGGGGCATTTTTGCCAACCACTTGACATGGGTAACACGCTTTTACTCGCTTTTCTGCCATTCTATCCATCTCTGGCCACCAAACTTTGGACCGTAGGCGATTTTTGGTTCGCACAATCCCTTGGTGTCCTTCATGAACCAGTACAACTACCCGCCCCTGAAGTGCCTCAGGGATTATGATCCTGCGTCCTCGGATGACCATCTGTCCTGCTATCCAGAGTTCATCTTTGATTGCATGAAATGCAGTACCTTTGAAATGGGTCCAGTCATTTTCGGATATAGCTTGCCGAAGTTTGGAGATCGTAGCATCATCATTTGAAGCTTTTTCCACTTCACAGGGAGTCAGTGCCTGAGGTACAGTATCTTTAATGATACTGTAGATGTAGTCCATTGTTTCCTTTTCCTCAGTTTTGTCTGGGTTTTCAACGGGCTGTCGACTCAGCAGGTCCGCCTTATTGGTTCGGCCAGGAATGTGGATGACTTTGTAGGTGAACTGTTGTAGAAACAACAGCCATCTCTCCACTCTTGCTGAAGGGGGCTTCGATGAAGGTGATAGTACCTTTACCAGCGCTTTGTGATCAGTCAGGATCTGAAAGTCACATCCAATGAGGTACAGACTGAACTTTTTGCATGCCCAGAATACCCCCAGTGCTTCTCTTTCAAATTGAGAATATCGGGACTCTGTTGGTGTGAGCTTCCTACTGGCATAGTATACTAGTTTCCAGTATCTGTTTAGCTGCTTTTGTTCAATGACTGCACCCACGCCAACGGGAGAAGCATCAGTTGTGATTCTAGTTGGCAACTCAACACTGTAGTATGCCATGACTGACGCTTCAATTAACCCTTTCTTTAGTTTGTTAAAGGAATATTGTTCCTCTTCTTCCCATCTCCAATCAGAATCTAGTCTTGTAAGATCCCAAAGTGGTGCAGTTACACTAGCAAAATGGGGCACAAACTTAGCACAGAATTGGGCCAGTCCCAAGAAACTCCTCATCTGTGATGCATCTTTTGGTGGAGGAGCATCAACTACAGCCTTCACCTTTTCGTCCGAGACCTTCAAGCCGTCTTGTGTCAGAATGTGGCCCATGTATCTTATAGATGTCATTTTAATCTGGCACTTCTTTCCATTGACGGTCAGTCCTTGTTCGGCTAGGTGTTGGAAAAGTTTGGCGAGTCTAGTGTCGTGCTCACTTTCTGTTTTCCCGACTACTATGATGTCATCTGACATGTTGTATGCTCCTGGGCAGCCAGCTATAACATGACTTATGATTTGCTGAAATTTTTCTGAGGCCATGTTTACCCCAAACATAAGTCTTTTATACCGGTATAGTCCATCAGGTGCAGCAAATGTTGTGATTTCTCTGGAGTCTGGATGCAACTCTATTTGATGGTAGGCCATATTAAAATCTACTTTTGAGAAATATTTGCCTCCAGCCATTTCTTGTATAGTTTCCTCAATCGTGGGCACTGGATGACGTTCTCGAACGATAGCTTCGTTTGCTCTACGCATGTCGATACATATCCTCACATCGCTTTTTCCATTGTCCTCGGGCCTTTTTTCCACTGTCACTAAAGGATTCACCCATTGAGAAGGTTCCCTGACCCTCTCAATTACATCCAGATCAACCAGTTCTTGTAATTTGTTTAGGACACATTGCCGCCGCTTGAATGGTATCCGACGTACTGGCTGAGTGACAGGTATAATTTCTGGATTTATTTTGAATTTTAATTGGTAGTTTTTCAGTTTTCCCAATCCACTGAAAACCTTTGGAAATTCTTTTAGTATTCTTGTCCATATATCCAGTTCCGAGCAGTTCAAGATGTTGGCGTTAACGCCCACACTTAAAAGTCCTAGTCTTTTACTAGTTCTACCACTTAAAAGTGACGCTTGGGCCTGTGGTATGACAAAAAATGGAACTGTTATGTAGCGATTTGTGCTAGGAACTTCAACCTTCAATATGTACTTTCCTAGAAGGGGAAGTGGTTTTTCACTAGCATAGGGGTATAGTTTAGTAGAATCTGGCTGGAGCTTAATTTTGGGTCCTTCTTTTTCTATTTTCTTGAAGTCCTCTACAGATAATGTATTATGCTGTGCTCCTGAGTCTATCACTAAAGGGATGGTGGTGTTTCTGACTTTGAGGTTTATTACATTTTCACTCATTGATATTTTGAATAAATTAAACCCATTAGCGCCACCAGTTTTGTTATCTTCCCTTTCCCCTACACTCTGTTGAATTCCTTTGTTATGATAATGCTTTCGTCCACCACGACTGTATTTTGGGGCTCTGTCATGTTCGTTTCTATTCTGCGTTTTTGTTTGTTTGTTTTTGTAGAAACAACAGACTTCAAAATGTCCCTTTTTCCCACAGATTCCACACTTGTGATGCTTGCTTCTAACACAATCTCTTGCAAAATGTCCATTCCCCCCACACTTATAACATGCAGATGACACATTGTGGCTTGGTTTAGGTTTTTGTCTGTCGCTTAATCTATTTATATCAGACGTACAAGTAGATCCTAAAATTAGGGCCTCGTTGTGGTGGTACGTCCCAATAATTTGGATGAGACGATCCAACGTCAAGTTGCTTTCACCATATAATTTGGCTTTTAGTTCCGCGTCCTTTATGTGAAGAAGGATCTTGTCTCTGACGAATTCGTTCGGTTCTGGAGTGAAACCGCACACCTTCGCCAAACTCTTTAAACGAGTGATATAATTATTCACGGTTTCTCCCGTGTTTGGTTCAGACTCCCAAAATCTTGAACGCGCTTTAGGGATATTTTCCTTTAGAGCGAAAGTTTTGTCAAACAGTTCTATAGCTGTTCGGAATACATCGACTCTTTCTTTATTAGCCTCGTGTCCGGCTTTTTGTTCGTCCGTGAAATTCGTCCAAATTTCACGCAGACTCTCGCCTCCTGTTAACAAAAGGATAGCTCTTTTTTGCTCAGAATTTATGACACCTGAAGCTAGTATGAAAATTTCCAGATCGGTTTTCCAATTTACCCATCTTTTATGTAAAGACTCTGGATCTCCGATCGTATCTAACGCACGTGGTGGGCTTAGCCCCCCCCCCCCCCCCCCCAATGTGACGAATTTTGCCATATTGTTGTTTAAAAGGACAATAAGATGTGAATAACAAAAGGATTGTTATTTAAAGACAATAAATGTGATAACAAACGAATTACTTATCTCTCGTTTTTTTTCTGTACTTTTCCTTTGGAAGAAAAAAAGTATATTTTTCTTTCTCTCTTGTAGCACGTGTGACCTCTTTTTTCGTGTTTTTTTTTCGTAGAAAAGTTCGTTGTTTGCACTTTTTTTTTTAGATGTCTTTCTTTGCTTTTTTTTGTGTAGAATTTCATCTCATCGTCGTCGCCAGTTTGTGGTGTTTGGTAATAAACAACAGTCAATTGTGGTGGTTGTAAACATATCTTTATTTAACAAGGGTTATAACAACATGTGTGTATCAACGGTCGTAATCTCTCTATCTCTGTCCCTAGCTATGTCGCTGCTGCTGCTGCTTCCTGCTCTCGTACCGATCACGTTGGTACGTGATCTTCGAGACTACAGTATCGTAGCGTATTATTTTAGTATTATTAACAAGAATGTGGTGTCATCGTAATGTATAATTTTAGTATTATTAACTAGGATGTGTCTATTTAAAAGGAAGCAGTCATGTTTGTTAGGTTTTGTCAAATGGAGCTTGTATCGGAGAGATGTAAACTATGTCTTCGGGAAAGTGTTGTAGTTGTGAAACCGATGTAACAATTAGTTATATTATTATTGTTGGAGATATATTTTCCCATGTGCAATTGTGCATTGAAACTGATATATTACATTGGTTCTTCCTAATGTGTTTTTGGGTTGAGAAGATTTATTTTTAATTACGTGGTTTGGTGTTTTCATTTATTTATAATAAATTATGAATCTTATTTTATTACTACAGTGGCTAGAGGATATGTATCGATGCATTATCTTTTTTAAGAGCTTTTTCATCAAATTTAAAGTTTGGATGTATGTATGTAGAATAGATTAATGAAGTGAGAATTATTTAGCTGATCATTATTATTAGTGTATAAGTTTCTAATTATTAATTTATTTGTTCGTCTACAATATAATTGGAAAGTTAATTATTAATTAGGACTTGCTTAATGTTTTATTAATTCATTAATTAATATTTGTCGGGTTGAAGAGATTAGTTTAGCACAGCTTAATAAGTTGTTATCATGGTAATTTTATATCGATATGGGCATTCACTTATATATATAATATATATATATATATATATATATATATATATATATATATATATATATATATATATATATATATGTAGAAAGATGAAAAGGAATGAGAAAAGCAAAAGTCAAATCGTATTTCTATTCAGTTGCTCAGAACAAGGTATATTCCGCAAAAAGGCAATTTATTCAAGTTAAATTTTTCCTTAAGCCAGGCTTTTCAAAGATCAAAATCTTATCATCAGAGGAAATCGCTGGGATAGATAAGTTGGCAAAAGCCAAGATTTAAAATCTGAAAAGGTAAAATAAAAATTGTAGGGAAAAAACACAAGGCAAAACTCTGCCCGAATGCAAGCAAATGTCCGATTGCAAAAAAGTCCGGTCTCAAAAAGTCCAGCGGAGAAAGTGAAATGTAGATAGGTAGGTCGTTAAAAGGCACGAGAAGTGATAAGAGAGGATTCAAAGTTAAATTCCAAAAAAACACATCTTCAGGTGCGGCGAAGATAGATAGAATCCAAAGAATTTAATGAATTAAAACATTACAATTGTTCCAAGAATTACAACATCAAATCCAGTATGGCGTACGATCGTTTCCAAAACATTTTGGAAATACTTTATTTTATTTTATAAATTAATAAAGCTAATCAAAAACGTCACTTCATCAGCACCTTTAGCAACAAATCTTACAGAAAGTCACAGAAAAAAATTAAAAAGCTTGTTGTAGAGAAACATCCACTGACAGAAAGAGCCACCGGTTGATATGTTAGCAACATGGGGGGGGGGAAGTAAACAATGGCACCCACAAACCATATAAGAGGTAGGTTTTTAATAAGGAGTTAGAGTCAATGAGAACATCTGAAAACGGAATTTTGTTGTTAATTTTAAACTCACAAGTGAATATAAGTACGGGGTTATTTGGAAAAAATGTCTTGTACGTTTTTATCTCATAATTATTGTCTACTAAAATAAGGATATCGTGAATGTAGCGGACATAAATAGAGGGTTTAGTAATTATATTAAATAGTTTATTTTTTAGGTCAGCCATGTAAAACATATTGTAGATTTATCTAAGGATCGATCTCATAGAAACGCTGCCAATACGGGTATAGATGTTTCCCTTACGATTGTAGACAGGGGATTCGGTTGTGCAAATTAATAATAACTTTTAAGTATTTTAGGGGCAATTTTTAGCTGAGAGAAGAATGGATTATTGTATATGTTATCAATGATGATATCAAATTGTTAAGCGGTAATTTTATTATATTCTGAACTAGAATAAGTATATATATATATATATATATATATATATATATATATATATATATATATATATATATATAAGAGGATTTAATGAATTAGAACATTACAATTGTTCAAAGAATTAAGACATCAAGTCTAGTATCACGTACGGTCGTTTCCAAAACATTCTGGAAATACTTTTTTTTTTTTTAATTAACAAAGCTACTATAAAACGTCTCTTCATCAGCGCATTTAGCACCACATCTTACAGAATTCAAGGAAAAAATAACAAGCTCGTCGTAGAGGAACATCTATTGACGGGGGGGGGGGGCACAGAGGCAAATATTAGAAAAAAGAATAAGTTACAAATAGAAAATAAAAATAGAAAAATAAACTGATAATAATAATAATAAGAAAACATTATAAAAATTATACAGATAAAATAAAAATAAGAAGAAAAATAAAAAATATATTAAAATATAATATAAAATATAAAAAAATAATTAAAATATATAAAGTATATAAAATAAATTATATATATATATATATATATATATATATATATATATATATATATATATATATATATATATATTCATGTATCCACATTACATTTTATAAGGAGATATAATTTTTTGTATCAGTTTTCAGTATTTACTTCAACAGTGCTCGATACGTAAGTAGAGCTCGGTAGTAAGTTATGAAAATATATTTATGGCAATTAAGCTACACAGAGGTTGCTGCGTCTCATCCCCGCGTTAAATCTTCAGCCTGAAGATTCCCCCTCAACAGTCCAGACATAGTTGTAAAGATACCAAGACTAATACTGCCTAGTGATGATTTGACGAATCAAATCGAAAGTACTACCGAAAAAAGGAAAGTAAAATAGAACAAGAAATCCACGGAACTTACATGCACTTGACCGAAATACTAAATGGACTATTCAGAAAATTGAAAAAAAAGTCTTATCAAGCAAAACTAGTATGTGTTTGGATAATTTGGATCATTCGGACTACTGTTCTCATCTTGAGTGTTATTATCACACCGTTTCGGCCGATGTAACCTTCTATCTTCTCCAAGTGCATCTTGTCGAACCCGAGAATCTTTCTGTGTAACTCAGGAATCTGCATGGAATTTATAACGCAACCCTTTATTTAATCCACATGGTCTCATGCTCTCGTACCGTCAGCCATGACTGGGTGGATGTCTTCAGTTATTCACAATTCATAGTACTGCCCGCACTGGGGATTGAACCGTTAATCTTCAGAAGATGGCATCGAAAAGATAATTTTACTTAGTACTTTATCCCTTACGCTACAGGTCTTTGCGAATAATCCAAATTATACAAGTTATCAATACCCATCTAAAAAATTCAGAAACATGAAACCACTACGTGTTATTTAATAATGTTAGCCTATATATATATATATATATATATATATATATATATATATATATATATGATTGAAAAATAAAAAAATATTCCCACGTAAGGAAAAATGAAAAAAGGAAAACTAACAATAGAATTTATCTATTCAACAACGTTTCGTTTTATTTTAACACTTCCTCGAGATGATTGATTAGAAAAAAATAACACACAAGTACGAATATTTGGAAAAGGTTTTATCCGTTTGTGGTGTGAAAAGATTTTTTTAGCGAAACATAGCTGTTAGAATTGTATGTGTACTGTGTCTATGAAATAGAATGTGTTTTTATTTCAAACGAAAACATAGGCGTAATAATTCAAAGAATATGGTGCGACATATGACCTGAAAGGGGTGGTTTTGCTCCTCTTTTTTGAATAAAACATAACCGTTACAATTTGAAATCTATAATATGTTTATAAAATGAAATGGATGTTTTTATTTATTTATTTTTTAAATTTTGTTGGAAATGTGTTTGCTGCGAGATGAAATTGATGTTATGCCATTAATTTATTAAATAAATATACATTAGTTATGTAGTTATTAGATTAAAACAATACTTAGGATTAACTAAGTTATTTTTCATCAAATATTTTGGATATTTTCAACTCTCTTTTCTCGTACTCTCTTTCTTATTTTATCTTTCAATTTCTCTCTTCATTTTTCTCTCTCGCTTTATCTCTTTTTGGATAGTTCTCTTCTCTCTTTCTTTCTTTCTCTCTTTCCTTTTCTCTATATTTCGATTTTTCTCTCTTTTTTTACTTTCTCTCGTTCTGTATTTCTTTTGTTTCTTATTTTCTCGCTCTTTATTACTCTCTCAGGCTTCCCTTCTCTTTCTCTCGCTGTCTCTTTTTCTCTCTATCGCTTTCTCTCTATTTTCTTTCTCTCGCTGTCTATTTTTCTCTTGATCGCTCTGTATGTATCTAACCTCTCTTTCTCTCTTTGAACTCGTATTTTTTATGAACCCTTTATTTTACATTTACTTCAGTCATTAATAATAATAATAAATAAAATTCAAAACCGAACAAATAAAAAATAAATAAATCAAAGGTATTAAATAATGAAATATATTTGTAATAAGTACTTTTAAGTGTAACATTTTTACTATAATCGAGTAATGTAATCACAATAATATTTACATAAATATTAAAGTTCATGATGATTATTCATACCTTGGTTGCTGCTTATACTTTTTATACAAATTTTGTGGTGATCCTGCCAGGGAATGCCTGCTTTTAAATTAAAGTTTCTTCTTTATAACTACAAAATGACTAATTCGAAACAAACATGATAAAACTAATCTGTTCCACGTTATTATTATTCCGAATTACCAGTGTATTGGGGAGACAGAAAGAAGGAATCGAAATCACTTATTTATTATATTATTTTAATCTGATGCTTATGAACGTCACCGTATTTTAGCACCCTCTCTCTTTGAATTGTGACAGCATACCTGTTTTTAGTACATTCTCTCAGCTAAAGTAATGTTAAATGCAGGTACAGTGCGTTGAGTTCTGCTTATCTTTCCTGTTATTCTAAACTAACTAAATTATATAATATAGGAGCTAATTGTTCAAGATCTAATAAGCCGTTATAATTAATTTATTTAAAATAATGCATGAGATTTCCACATATCTGGAATTGAGCAGATTACAAATATGAAAAAATGATTATCCTCTATAATTAAAATATAGTATATAAAGTATAGATAAAATTATTACAAGCATCACTTATTGAAAATATAATCGAGATACTTTTACAAACACTCGTCTCTATCACACCATTTTTATTTGTCTGATAGACTAATTGACTTGTTATTTTTTGAAGCGACCTCCAAGAGTCAGTCTTAATATTGAGAAATTTCATTTGAGGCGATATTGAGATTGTATTAAAAAATCACATGCTATTTTGCATCGTATGCTATTTGATAATTGGTCAGTCAATAAAAACATTCGTTTCATATATGTAAGGAAAGGTATTCATTAATGGCACACCAACCCTAAGGGTCATTTCATGCCATGAGTATAAAAATAAACATTCTTCATTTGAGTCTTAATTCAGTGGAATAGTTTTTATGCTTCAAGTTCTTTATATCTTCAATTTTTATTCATGCTGTTTGGTTTGGTACTTTCATTTTATGGCCTATCAACTTTTTCGGGTTATTTAATGCCGAATCTGTTCATTTTAGTAAAAGCTTTATTCTTCAAGTTCTTTATATCTGCAAATGTTTGGTTTGAAATTGTTTTTTTGTTTTGGATTTTGCAGAACATGATTGAGTTTTGCAAAGAAAAAAATAATAAAACATTAATGTTTAGTGCATTTCAGTCAGGAAGTCAATAACTACAGACAGCCTGATCTGGTAGCGCTAGTAGGTTCTATTTGACCCATAGATGAAGCCCTTACAGGTACTACCACTCCGGGCCAGAGTAAACCTGGGAGCAATAGCAATTAAGGGACAACTCCACATTCCTCACAGCTCGAAAATGAAGACCTCACCACTGGATGTATGGTAAGGTCATAGCCAGAACATTCATATATGTAAGTCAGTGGTAAAGTTAAGATACGATACGTGGGTTGGTCTTATTTTTATAATAGCACACCTTACAAATTCTTGACAGGTAATTATAATATAAAATATGATTGATGCATATTGCATAAATATAATCTGGTCATCGGTTGGATATTTTCACTGGTTCGATTAAAGATTAAAATCTACGATTATAAAATTATATTAAGATATTCCAGCCATAAAGTAAAGAATAACATATATTATTCTGTGACCATTTAGAGTTGAAAACAAGTTAGTTCAAACAACATTGTTTACTATTCTTAATCTGTCAAACTGTGAATAAAAATTACCCGTGTTGTTTTAATAATTCGTCGAAGTCTCCAGATCAAGGGGTCTTAACGCATATTTTCTTATGAGTTACATATATAGAAGATCTTTAGTATTTCTCAAAGATATTTTTTCGGAAGAAAAGCAGTGACGAATCTTATTTTCTCTAATGACGAACTTAACTATAACATAGCTTATTTTTCTTCTCATTTTGCTGGATTCCAGCACCAGAATTGGATTGGTCTGTTAGAGTACCCATCTCACTGTTGTTATATTTTAGATTTTATAGGAGAACATCTACTTGTTCGATAATAACTATGAGGATGAACGCATCTATTTGAGACGGGTTTGACTTACGCGATTTGTAGTGGAGTCATCCTGTGCAAAGCTGGGCAATGTGTTTCCCAGGATTTGCGGTGACAATGACGAGACCGGAGGGTCAGAGGTCGGGTCACAGCTGCGTGTTGATCACGAGATTTTGTGACGTCAGTTTTCCGCTGTGAGAAAATTAAATTGATATTTAGTCAGTTCTCACTTGGAAGCGACGAGAGAACAACGCACAATCATGTAGCTATTATAAAGAAGGGATTTCGAATCCCAATATAAGCAAGTTAGGGCCCAACGATGTCTTCCTCTTCCTCCCTTGCAAGTGATTACGTGATTAACTTAGGAAATTTAATTAGCGTAGCCTCTCTCTCTCTTCTCCAACGAACTTCTCAATTGTTGGCTAATTAGCTAGTAAGTGAATAAACGGCTCGAATTTAAAAACAGTAAAAGCTTTGTTGTATTTATTTTAAGTGGATAGATTGATTTCGGTTACAGAAGGAAACCGCCGACCGAAAATGTGACAACGACACAAAGTGCAAAGAATGATGGCGACGACGATGGTGATGGTGGTTGCAGACAACAGGGAAACGCATCTACTGCTGTGTAGACAAAAAGCATACAGCGGCAAGAGAGTAATGGCGGCGACGGAGGCGACAACAGGGGGCGTTAGCAGAAGCGTGCACGAGTAGCGCTAATAGTTCCCTGCAATTCGACACACGACGAGGCGAAACGAAACAGTGAGAAACGGCATATCGTCCCATTAGTAGCAATGGCGTTCATACTTGATCAAGAGACGAAGAGTTCCACGAGCAAGAGATTACGACACAAGTATTAAGAACTATCATAAACTTTATTATAAACCTGTAAATGTAACATACTTTCATCTTTGAACAAGTGTATAGGCATGCTTACGATACCTTATTTGGGCTTCCACTACTGTTATTTTTATTTGTATATTTGCTCAGGGTTTTATTCTCAGGGCAAGTATGGACATGTCAGTCTATTCTGATGAAACCCTATACAGAGAGACTAAAAACAATTAAGAGTTCACACACTTCTCTTCTGTGTGCCTGCTCGAGTTGGGTTTTCAACAGAATTTAGTGAACATAAAGAATATATTTCTCACACAAAAATATACACATCTTTTTAATGTGCCGTTTCTCACTGCTTCGTTTCGCCTCGTCGTGTGTCGAATTGCAGGGAAAAGGCAGCTTCACAAATTATACAAGAACATTGTTTTTTTGTTCTTTTTAATTTACTTTTCCTTTTCTTAGGTAGAATGCCAGACCTTCAATCGCTATTTCAAAGACTCCATTCTATAAATCTTTTTTAAGATTCTAAATGTCCCTTTAAGTGCAATTGTTTGCATCTTTCTTGCATACATTCATCAGTTATATTCGCCAGTTTGATGTTTCTTGTCATGAAAAAACAACTTGTTACTTGAATTATTGAAATCTTCCAAACGATCCAGTTTATTTTCATGTCGTACATATAACTTGATATTTTGATGTTGTCTCCCTCTCATTTCTGTTTAGTCAGCATCAGTCTGGACAATAACTTGAACTAAGTGTACTATGCTCACCCTGTCATCCTATATCACTATGTAACGTTTAACATCTCATTTTTCTGAGTATCTTTGAGGATTGCATAGTCATAAATCGATGGTTTATGACTTATTTTCAACATTTTATTTTGGTTTATGTGCCAAGGACTTGATGCTGTATTAGATATTGATTTGTTTGAGGAAGGTCCATTCGAAATATTTACACCCTCTATTGTGTCATATTGTATAGTAGCTGTCAACCATACAAACTTTACAACTGGATGTTAGATGGCGCACACACTACTCTAGTGTGGCACAACCTGTACTTGTTGTTGTTGCTGAGACCACTCATCTGCCTAAAAGAATAGGTTCTCAAGCCTCGATCCTGAGGAGCCACTATACTTATAGTTTAGAATTGTTTCAATTTTCCTATCTTGTGTGTAAATGTATGTTTTATTTCAAATTGGAATTCTGTGAAAATGTAGATCTACAGATTTGACAAGAATATTTGTTGTTCTTCCACCTGTATGCACATATGGCATTTCAAACTTGAATTTTCTAGAAACTAAAGATCCACAAATTTACAATAATATAGTTTTTCTTTTTTTTTCAATTTTCTTATCATTTTGTTTTTGCTAGGATGGGGTATTCATGTTGTATGCCAGAGATTAACCCGCTATTTTAGATACTTCAACAGAGAGATCTTTTTAAGATTCTAACCGTCAAATTAAGTGCAATTCTTTGTATCTCTCTGGTATTTGGTTCACCGGGAATATTCGTCAGGTACGTTTTTCTTTTTTTTACTGTTTCATTCACTTTTTTCTGTATGTGTGCGCATATGGGTTTTGAAACTGGAAATCTGTGTAAATGCAGATCCACAAATTTTGCAAGAGTATGGTTTCTCGCCCGTGTGTATGCGTATGTGATTTTTCAAATTGGAATTATCTGCAAATGAAGATCCACAAATTTGACAAGAATATGGTTTCTCTCCTACATGTCTACGCATATGTGTTTTGAAAGTTGAATTCTGTGAAAATGAAGATTCACAAATTTTACAAGAATATGGTTTCTCTCCCGTGTGTAATCGTATGTGGCTTTTCAAATTAGAATTATCTGAAAATGACAACCCACAAATTTGACAAGTAAATGGTTTCTCTCCTGTGTGTCTGCGCATGTGGGTTTTGAAAGCAGAATTATGTGAAAATCGAGATCCACAAATTTTGCAAGAATATGGTTTCTCTCCCGTGTGTATCCGAATGTGGGATTTCAAATTGGAATGAGTTGAGAATGCAGAACCACAAACTTCACAGGAGAAAGGTTTCTCTCCTGTATGTAACCGTATGTGGGTTTTCAAATTTTTATTAGATGTAAATGCAGATCCACAAATTTCACATGAGTATGGTTTCTCTCCAGTGTGCATGCGCATGTGGGTTTTTAACGTGGAATTATCTGAAAACGAAGAAGCACATATATTACAAGAATATGGTTTCTCTCCTGTGTGTATGCGCATGTGGATTTTTAAAGTTGAATTCTGTGAAAATGCAGACCCACAAACTTGACAAGAATATGGTTTCTCTCCTGCATGTATTCGCATGTGGGTTTTCAGATTCTGAATCTGTGAAAATGCAGATCCACAAATTTCACACGAATATGGTTTTTCTCCTGTATGTATTCGCATATGCGTTTTAAGCTTAGAATTACATGAAAATTTAGTTCTACAAACTTTACAAGAATATTGTTTCTCTCTTGCATGCATTTGCATGTGGGTTTTCAGATTAGAAATCTGTGAAAACGCAGATCCGCAATTTTTACAAGAAAATTGTTTCTCTCTTGTATGTTTTCGCATGTGGCATTTTAAATCAGAATTACGTGAAAATGTAGATCCACAAATTTTACAAGAAAATGATTTCTCTCCTGTATGTTTTCGCATGTGGTATTTAGAATCAGAATTACGTGAAAATGTAGATCCACAAATTTGACAAGAATATGGTTTCTCTCCTGTGTGTATCTGCATGTGAGTTTTGAAAGTGGAATTCTGTGAAAATGCAGATCCACAAACTTTACAAGAATATGGTTTCTCTACCGTGTGTATTCGCATGTGCGTTTTAAGCTTGGAATTACATGAAACTTTAATTCCACAAACTTGAAAAAAATATGGTTTCTATCTTTTGTGTATGCGCATGTGGGTTTTTAAATTGGAATAATGTGAAAATGCAGATGCACAAAATTTACAAGTATATGATTTCTCTGTTACGTGGTTTTGCATGTTTGTTTTCTAATGATAACTTATTTAAAAGGCCATTCCAGAAACTATGATTTCCCCCGAGTGTACTCGTGTTTTCTTTTAAATGTTTTGACATTTAGATACACAAATTATAAAATGATAATTCACAAGGTTTTCAGAAATAGTCTTGCCAGATCTTTAAAGTACTCTTAAAGTATGTTTAAAATACATTTCTTCGTTCTATCTCCAATGTATAAGTCCTTTTTTTAAATTGATTACACCTGTAAATAAAGGAAATATAATATAAACATAAATACGAGGACTTTATACTATTTAATCACGATCAATATTTCAAAAGAAAAAGAAAAAGTGTCAGTAATGTTCAGTGATTATTAAAATATTGATGTTCATAATCAAACATTCTATAATATCTAGAAAGATAGATTTGACATCCGAGTTTTAAATTTGTATCAAGGGAAATAGTTCATGCAACATTCTTTAAAATCGACGATTGCTTATTGTTGTTCTTTCTAGTACAATTCTTATCCACTTTCTATTTCAAGATAATATTCATCTGTTTTTGTATGATTTCAGATAAAAGTGATTTCTGCTGAACAGCCGCTAGAAAAATCAATTTTAACGAGCCAAATGCTTCTTAATCTAAGTAGTGACGTGAATGAACAGATCAACGAGATTCCCAGGGTCCCTATCATCACAGAGAAAACTGGCTTGACTATAGTGCAACTCTATGAAAAGACATAGGATGTGTAGCATAGGCAGGAAGTGGGCCATTGTCAACATCAGCCCTCTTCTGCTCACTGTTGTATCAGCATAATGTGTCACTTGGCAGCCCTCTTGCTAATGCCAAGGATGCGTGCGCCTACGTGTTTTGATTCCGTGCTCGACCTTTACCAAAAGATAATGCCGGCGTAGTTTCACTGGAGCAGTGTGTCTTTCAACCGGTAACACAGATGTACCAAGACAAGCTCAACCAGGACTGAAACCTTACTAAGAGCAAAAGCTAGCTTGATCTCGATTTTTAGCCCATCAATCTTTTTTAAGCAGAGAACTCTCTTTTGCTGAGAGGTGTCAGAAAATGTACCACAGGTAGTTAAGCATACATAGCGACTTTGCCTTTTTATCCTTCAATGTGGGCTCTTCCTATAATGGCAAAACAGAATTTGGTAAGTGTTGGATTGTTCCCCCACTGACAGGGACTGTGAGCTTGGTTTAAGTCGCTGTGACACGTTCTGCTCATTCTTCCAATTGGCACTTGGACTGGCTATCCGATCCAGTGTGAAAGGAACCGTGCGATCAGAGCAACAGTTTGCTTGTGTGCTTGAATAAACTGCAGTACAACATGGATCAGTGTGATAACAGCTGAAAGCCTCTTAGCTAGAACTGCAACAGGAGCTGTCACAGTATTTTGAAAGGCATCTCTTTTCATTCTGCTGGAGCCTGCTAATGTGATTGTCGTCGATAGTAGTGATGACATCGACAGTTGGCTTTGTCAGAGGGCTTCACTCTGCCGAGATGTCGATATCCTCATTGCCATTTATGTCGCGGCGTGTAGGAATGGGTTAACTAACTTGACATGTGCAACCAGCGGGACGTTGCCATCGTTGCCTGTTTCAAAACCCCTGTGGAGACAAATGATCGGTTCTAGCCCACTTGACTTTAGGCTGTTGTACATAGTAGAGCAGCCACCACACTGTGATCTATCAAAACTAAGCTCGAAACCAACCTGATCAATCCTCACAGCAGGGATTACCGCATTGCAAGAAGAAAAGCAGACTTTTTCTCTTGGTGTCATGCCTTATGAGGGGCGTTCAATAAGTAATGTCCCTGACCCATTTCCCATAGCAGTAGATTAATGAAACTTGGCACAGTTATTAGTCTTTCTCTACATAGGAACCACACAGAGTTATGCATTTCTCCTCGTTTGATGCAGCTCTGGACACCGTTTTTGTATAACACCCCAGGTTGGTCCTCCAACCATGTCGTAACTTCAGAAATCAAGGATACATCATCTGAGAAACACTTTCCTTTCAAAAACAACTTCATGGCTGGGAAGAGATGAAAGTCAGAGGGTGCAAGGTCAGGAGAGTAAGGGAGATGGGGGAGGATTTCATAGCCACACAACTGTGCTTCTGATCTGGTGACATGCAGGTTTTGGACCGGAACGTTGTCCTGCAGGAGGAGGATACCTTTTCTGATCTTGCCCCGACTCTTGATTTTGATAGCTTCTCTTTATTTCATCAAAAGTGAAGCGTAATAGGCTCCTGTAATGATGGTACCCTTTGTCGGGAAATCTATCATCACTACTCTGTCCTGGTCTCAGAAGACTGTGAGCATGACCTTGCCAGCGTAGGGCTACACCCTTGCCTTCTTTGGAGGAGGTGAGTCCAAGTGCTTCCACTGCATTGACTGTACTTTGGTCTCTGTATCATAGTAATGGACTTAAGTTTCATCCTGTGTAATCAGTCTTTTGAAAACTTTGACTCATCTTCTTGGCACATCTCCAAATTCATCCTTGAGCACTCAATGTGTTCTTGCTTCTGGAAAGGTGTGAGCAACCTGGGAATCAATCTGACAGACACCTTATGCATATGCAAATGGTCATGAATGATAGTGTCCACAAACTCTGTACTAATCATAACTTCTTGGCGAATAGTAATGCATCGATCTTCCAAAATAGCAGCCTCAACTTGACTCACAGATGCCTCATTAATGGCAAAAGAGGGACGACCAGGTCTGGGAGCTGTTTCCACAGACTTGCGGCCATGTTTGAATTAACGATGCCAACGTTTTACAAGGTCATATGATGGGGCATCATCATCATCAGTTTATTTCATTTCATCAAAAGGCTCCTTTGGTGTGCGTCTTTTCAAATACAAAAACCGGATCATTGCGCAGCACTCAACTGGTTCCATTTCACACCTGACTCAGTTTATACACCTGTAAATCAGAAACCACAATTAGTTCAGAGCTGTTTTGCAACATAACCCATACAGATATAAATCATTACACATGCAACATTTTATCTAAATCAGACAACTGGAAGTGGGTTAGGGACATTACTTATTGAACGCCCCTCGTATTTTCTGTCAAGAAATTTTACCATCTGAAGTGAGCTTCACTCTTTGCCATTATGACAGCGACTGTTTTCCACTGCCCCAAGAATGTGACAGCAATGTGCATGATGTTATGTTGAAAAAGAAAAGGTTAATTAACAAACAAAGAAACAACTTAAACAAAAGATTGAAATAAGATACTTTTCTATTAGATATAATTATCCAAAAGAATACTTGTCTCTTTTGTCTGCGATGCTACTAAAATTCCATTAGCTTGAGGTTAAAACTAGCATCTTTCGTCGCCAGCAATATTCTGTACTTTCGTTTGGCATGTGTTATAATTACATATAAAACCTAGTAAAGCTATAAAATGGACCTTGTTTCCTATTACCTTTGGTAACAGTGAAGTAAAAGTCCAGTCATAATCTTAAATTTCAACTGTAGTGAACATATGGTCCACAATATAATCCTTAGTGATCCGAGGATGTCCTAAATTTGACATATCGATTTAAGTGATTAATGAAATCAACAATATTTTACATTCAATAGCAAATCGAAAAGTTGTTTATATAATTTAAATTTTAAAAAATAGCCATTCTTTTACGTAACTGATAAAAAAGTTGTTGTTTTCCTAATTCAATTTAATAATAATAATAAAAAGTTTTCCAAATTGAATCTTTTCAATAGATAAATAAATATATCATTTTTAAAATTTTAAAATTTGGTCAGGTTTCGTGAACAAGTCAAATAGAGTAATCTTCAATACATTTTGGTCACATTGTGTATAGTGATTACTTTTACTTAGCATTAGGGCAATGCTCTCCCATAAAAATAAGTAAGTATTTTCTGTTATAAGTTTCCTAAATAAAAAATATGAATTAATAACATCATATATATATATATATATATATATAATTAAATAAACATTGGTGTCAGCCGACACTAATTATTCTGTGTTTCTACGTAAGCTGTGTCTCATCGAGACTCTTGATAAAACGTAGCTAACGTCAAAACACGAATTAATTAGTGTCGGCTGACACCAATGTTTATTTAATTTTATAAATGCTGCACTTTGGAAAAAAATATTGGCTTTATGTTCATTATGTCATTAAACTTGAACTTGGATAATATATATATATATATATATATATATATATATATATATATATATATTATGACAAATGATGAGTTCGAACGTGTAAATAGAATGCGATAAAACATTGTATATAGGCGATAAAAATGGGGTTATGTTGTTGTTTTTTAATATTATTAAATGAACAACCATTCCGAGTTAAAATCTATTTAGTATTACATTTATAATCCGAATAAAACCATGTTTGAAATGTAAAAATATGTGAGAATAATTAAGATTTTAACATAAAAGAAACTGGCGCCATGTTGTGTTTTGTATCGCTCAAGATGAAAAAGTGTTAACAAGTCTTCTTTCCTATTACTACGTGATACTAAATTCCCTTTAACTCCAAAACGTTCAGAATTTCATAATATTTAATATATATATATATATTTCAATGTTGAATTAAATTAAAGATAATTGGATTATCATTTAATAATAATCTATCGTGATAATATAAAGCTCAATATATTAAATAGAGCAACCAATTCTAGAGATGAAAGAAGAGAATAAATCATTGTAGAGATACAATATTTATTAGAAAATCAGAAGTTCAAAGCAAGGAGTTTCATATCTTTAATCCATGAATTTTCAAAGATAAACTTCTAATGTTCTAATAAATTTTGTATCTCTAACAATTTTTTTATTCTCATCTTTCATCCCTAGAATCCCTACAATATATATATATATATATATATATATATATATATATATATATATATATATATTAGGGATATGCAAAAGTGGGCGTGGATTATACGGACAATATAATGTTAAGCAGAAATATTACATTTCTTTTAATTCGTTTCAGTTAAAATTTGGGAAGATGTGAAGAACACGGAGGAACGCTGGCTTCCGGTGGAAAAAGGTTGAAGAAAGTGTCTACGGATGCCTGAAAGTGATACACCAATTTTTTTATTCATATTAATTTCAGACTTTTCTTTTTTTCATATTAATTTCAGACTTTTCTTTCATCATATTCTAATAATTAACATAATATAGACTATTTGAAAAATAATTTATTTGATTGTTTTCAAAACTTAAAAAAAATTTTCATTGAAGAAAATAAACAAAATAGAATTTTAATATTTAGTGAAAATGTTTTGGGGAGGGTTAGGGTTTAGGCTTAGGGTTTAGGTTTAGCGTTTATGGTTAAGGTTTAGGGTTAGGGCATTTTCATTTCTAAGAAAAAAGTTTGATTCCGGAAGTTACTCCATTTCCAAGAAAAAAGGTTTTCACTATTATTTAAAAAAAAATGTTTTGAAAACAATCAAATAAAAACAAATAAATCATTTTTCAAATAGCCTGTATTATGTTAATTATTAGATTATGATGAAAGAAAAGTCTGAAATTAATATGACAAAAAGGAAAGTCTGAAATTAATATGAATAAAAAAATTGTTGTATCACTTTCAGGCATCCGTAGACACTTTCTTCAACCTTTTTCCACCGGAAGCCAGCGTTCCTCCGTGTTCTTCGCATCTGCCAAAATTTGATTGTGTTTGAAAGGCAAAAGCCTAAAGTTAATCGTTGAAAAAATGTACTTTTTCCCGCTTGAAAATAAAGTGTGCTTTTTTTTTTTTAAGTTCATAAGTTCGAAACTGACAAAATAAAACAAATTCACGTGATATTATACTTACGTTTATGCAATATTCTTTCGAATAACTTGTTTGCATGAAATAATATTAATAATAAGACGACTATAAGATATGAAACATAAAATTCTAGTTATTCGTTTAGTTGCGCTGCTCCAGTCAAAATTCAAGATGGAGACCAGAAAAGCAGCTTCGCAGAAAATTAAAGATATGGGAAACAAGAAATAAAACACTACACGGCGATTTAAGATTTAAAGATCAAATTATTGTCATTTTAGTAATTTTAATATTTTAATAATTTAATCAGAGAAAGGAGGGCGAACGACATCATCTGATATTGATCTTAACGTGAAACATACATCAACAAAAAGACACCATCTTAAATTGAATTGCGGGACTGGAAAACTTCTATACCGGTTTCGGAAATTGCTTCCTTATTCCTTCCGCTGTTTATTATTTGTATTTTACGTTTCAGTGAGATTCTTGCAAGTATGTATCATAGATAACAACGCAATAATGGGTAGGGTGTTATATACAACAAATAACTGTTACCAAAAGCAAGAAAGTTTACTTTTCTACCGACCTGTATAATTTTAAGGTATGAATATTGATTGTAAGATTTATTATCTCTAAATTTGTTATTGTCATTTTTGCTTAGCAAAACGCGAGTAAGAAATGGCAGTTTTTTTTTTTTTTTAGAAGTGATCCATAATTTCAGATAATAAAAAGATAGTAAAAAAAAGTTTAGTGGTACCGTAAGTCGGGCGTGGTTACCAGTTGGATTAGGGAAAATTTGTTTTCGGTTAAATAGTCGTTTTCTAGCAAGAATGACGGATAATGAATCGTCTGCGATTTCCCTACCACACAAATGATTAAGTAAACCCAAATAAATTGTTTTGGACTAATTTAGAATTTACCTTAAAAAAAATTTAATAAAAAAAAAACAGTTGGCAAATTAGTCCATAATAATTTATTTGGGTTTACTTAAAAATCAGAACACTGCAGACGATTTATTGTCCGCTTTTTTGCTGGGAAACGATAATTTAAATGAAAAAAAAATCGACGGCCTTTTCTTTTTACTCGTCTTTGGCTAAGTAAAAAGTGACGAAAACAAATTTCTCCATTTTTGGCGCTGTTAACTATACTACTTGTCAGAATTCTTTGGCGCTTGTGTCGTCGGGTTGGTTAATACAGGAGGAGGGGATAACAAGGCTTGACTAAGGAAATAAGGGCACTTCTGTCGTATATATGAAGTAGCAGATTTTCTGTCCTTCTACTGAAAATAAAGGGAGGTAATTCAACCGGAAGTGATTTTTTTACAACATAAAAAAATGCAAGACTGATTTGTTTTTGGGTAACAAGAAACAATTAACAATTTCTTTTTTTTATTATATAAAGAAAACATTTTTTAAATAAAAAAACCCTAACCCTAAACCCTAACCCTAACCCTAAACCCTAACCCTAAGCTTAAACCCTAAACCCTAAACCTTAACCCTAACCCTAAACCCTCACCCTAACCCTAACCCTAAACCCTAACCCTAAACCCTAAACCCTAACCCTAACCCTAAGAAATCAGGCGGTGTGCCTGTAAAAAATCTAATGTTTTTTGCGGCTGGTTCATTAAATTACCAATGTCTCGAAGATTAATCTCATTTAACTCCATTTTCTAAATACTAAATTCAACTTCCGGTGAATTCTGAATGAATGGTACTTGGAGAAAAAAAATACGGAACTTTTCGATTTCTTAATCGGCAGCTGCTTCATATATACGACAGAAGTGCCGAAATAAGCATATTTTGAAAAGACAATTTGGGAGGCTGAAATAATCAATCGAACAACGAAACAATGTTAAGTGAAAAAATATTAAATAAACTTGTTAATTAAAAATATTTTTAATATAAATATTTTAATTATTTTCACACTGATCTACAATTTAGGCATTGTTAGTACAAAATATAAGTAAATAAACCGTAACGTTATTCTTGTTTACGTTAATTATTTTCACGCGTATCTACAAATTATGAAATAATATCACATACCAATTATTTAAAATTATCATATTTAAGAGGGTTTTGGTGGTTATACAGACGAGAGCACACATAAAAACGCATTTCCAAATAAAATTATTGTTTGCACTTACGTATCAGAAAGAAAAAAAGCATCTTCACCAGAAATTTGGAAAAATTACCGGGTAGAATTTTAATTAAAAATATAAATCAGTTTTATGGTATTTTGCCGACCGCTATTGATCTATTTGTTGTTTATATGACAAACTGACTTATATCCCACTGATTCCGCTCGCATCAATCGCGGTTCGGAAAAATACAATAAAACTTAATTTTAATTAAAATTCTAATCGATAACATTTGCAAGTTGTTGGTGTACATACCTATTATTTCCTGATACATGAGTATTTATTTACCTTCTCTTCAGGAGGTTAGACACAAGGCCAGTTTTATCTTGCTCCCACAAGTAAGATGTGACCCAAGGTCGGGTCGGGAAAGTGGGGGTTGAAAAGTGAGCACTCTGGCCATAAAAAATTGCCTGGGCAGCCCCGCTGGCATTCCCCGGTAGGAGCGCCTCGGGCAGTAAGCAATAAACTTACTCCTCCCCAAAGAGGGGAGGCAAAGCCTGGGAGGGTAGACGTCCTAGAACTGCACAGGATAGACACATAGACCGGCGTAAATCAAGCCCCGAAGGCCAAGCAAATACCAGTCTATGGGGTGTAGTATCCATCGGAACAGATACTACACTTTGATCTTAGCCAATACATGAGTTTTATTTACTCCTCTACAGGAGTTAGGCACAAGGCCAATTTTATCCTACTCCCACAAGTAAGATGTGACCCAAGGTCGGGTCGGAAAGTGGGGGTTGAAAAGCCAGCGCCCGAGAGGTGAGCACTCTGACCATCAAAAATTGCCTGGGCAGCCCCGTCGGCATTCCCCGGTAGGGGTGCCTCAAGCAGTAAGCAATTAACTTACTCCTCCCCAAAGAGGGGAGGCAAAGCCTGGGAGGGTGGACCTCCTAGAACTGCACAGGACAATCCCATAGACCGGCGTAAAACAAGCCCCGAAGGCCAAGACAATACCAGTCTATGGGGTGCAGTATCCATCGGAACAGATACTACACTTTGATCTTAGCCAAAAGGCAGAGTACATGAGTATATTAAAGAGTTTTCCTATTTATATATTTGGAACTGCGATTTTCACCCGTGTAACTGCGTTTTTCATGTGTCCTGGTCTGTATAAACGCCTACTTTTTAAACACAGATTTGTGTCAGTTTAACATTTTTTTTGTTCGGTGTGTGGGGGGGTCTACATTTAAGGCAATTATGTGTGGCTTTACGACCTGGAACTTGGCGAAAAAGGGGGAAAGGAAAAGTATTCCCTCGTATAATGCTTACAATCAGAGATCAATATGTGATATTCTTTTCTTTCACTAATTAACAAGTATATTTAATTTTGGCACTTGTGCAGATGCGGTACACGAGCCGAAATTTATTTTAGAAGAGTTCCAATCGTGTAAGGGACAGACAACTCTGTTTTTAGCATATTGATAGAACATTTATTGAAGAAAATAGAATTATCGCAGAAATTAAAATTTGTGAAAATCAACAGTTTCAAGGCATTCACGTCGATTACGTCCATTTTCGGAGAAGCTAGAAATTACGATAATTTAATATTTTAAACTATAAAAAAAATCAAAAAAATATGTTAATCCAAACAAGAGGACTGTTCGTTTTATTGGTTTTGAAATGAAAAAAAATACTGTTGATTTTCCCAAATTCTATTTTCTTCAATAAATGTTCTATCAATATACTAAAAAGAGAGTTGTCTGCCCCTTCTTACACCATTGGAACTCTTCTAAAATAAATCTTAGCTCGTGTACCGCATCTGCACAAGTGCCAAATAATCGTATAAAATTACTAACATCCTCAAGAATTTTTAAATGATTTAGTTTCTGCAGTATAATTTTGTTATATCCACATAATTTGCCCCATAAAGCATGAAAGCAAGAGTATGAGACTTGTTGGCACATGTTCCCCTACAATAAAAAACGCAAACACACATTACCGGATGTAGTCTAGACAGCTAGAAGCCAAGAGACGGGAGATAAACCCACGCAGTTTGCGTTGGTGGAACTAGGGCAACTAATCAAATTGTAGGAAAGCCTGTTGCTAGCCGAACGAAATGCTCAAGAAAATAGCAGGAAATGTTAGAGAGAAGTGCCAATATTTGGTGCTCACACGGCAGGAAAATTGAAACAATATATCCTCGCATACAAAAAAGTGGAATCCAAAATTTATCGTATGAGAAAAATACAGCGACGATCTTACCGCTGTCTATAGGACATTACAAGGAGAGAAAAAAAAAACAAGTCTGACAAAGTTGACCACATAGATGATATTAACAGTTTTCTCTCCAGATACGAGATTACGTATAACTCCACACTAAAAACTATCCGCGAATGACGGAGATCAGTATCTAAAATTGTGTGATAATATTTTTCATGTAGCCGACAACGCCACACTTAAACTATCCGCGAAAGACGTACACCAGAAACAAAACTTATGTGATAATAACTTCCACAAAGCGTGTCAACTATCACACGAAAAAAACACTATTAAAGGTATGTGAATTATGAAAAATATTCCATATTTAAATTCGTCCTAATTTGAACTTTCGAATTTGCTAAATTTTTTTTACTCCTGACTGATCAATCATTCTCGATCTTAACAAAACCACCCCCTCTATTAATCACTCCCCGAGAGCGCAGCAGAACTTTTAATTATAATTTTGAAATAATAAACACTTTTTATGTTTGCATAATATCGCCTTTGTTGATTCTTGCAAGTGTCTTATGTTTTTATGTTTATTATTGTGGTTCTAATGTGTCCCCTTTTTTTTATCTCCCATGATTACTTTCTTGTCTCCCTTTCATCGTTTTAACGAAAAAATAATTTAAAAAGTCGTTTTCGCTAATAGCGAGTCTAACAGGTGATTCGCAGGCCCCGATTAAAACACAAAGGATAAGAGACACGCGGTGTGAGAGGAGCTCGATGTTTCTAACATCACACATGATTAACATTTGTGGCTGATTTACACATTGGTGTCAAAGTATCACATTTATAACACTTTCTTTATTGAAACAAATACACCAGAGCATGCAATTGTTTCTATAATAGAGTCATTTTTTTACGTGCTGTGTTATTAATTAAAAAAGAACCAATCACGGGCCATTATTTAGTACATATTATGCATATCAATATTTGCGCGCTTTTTAAACTTTCAACAACTTTTCCCATCGACGCTGGATACGGAACAGTCACAAAAGCTCTGGGGTCCGCCAACCCGGCATGTGTTAATGTAGAGCTTAGGTGCACATAGCCAATTCTGAATCCTGATTTATCCTATTTGAAGACTATTGAATCCACATTGAACAACCAGTAAAACGACATAGAATATTAAGAACTGTTACAAATTTACGAGCTAAATCTGCAAATAACATATTTTTGTGACAAACCATTTTTTTTACTTATCCTTCATTTCTTATCTTTTTTTAAATACAGATAAAATATGTTAATAACTAAATCGTTGTTTGTTCCTCACTCTTTGTAACGTTTTTCTTATACAGCACACGTGATTGTACTTGCTATATTTGAATGGGTAACACTCCTTACATTTGTTGATAGTTAACAGACAAATTCTTATGTTATGATTGGCCTTGCATAAATGATTAAGGGAGACATTCGAAAAAAAACAAAAAAAACTGAGCCATATCTGTTAGATGTACGTACCTGTCACGGGTTGAATATAGCCTATACCAAAAATTATGTAAATACATCAAATAGTTTTTATTTTATTTTATAAATAAAAATAAAATGTTACCGATAAACGAATGAATGTACGCGCTCTGGTCATGCCTTTTCCCCCACACCGCCAGAAACGATGGCCAAATCAACCTCGTATGTAATAGTCAGGGTTATCCACCCTTGAATATCCCTCGAATGTTTTAATTGAAGCTGTATTTTCCCGTCATTCGTGAATCGGTAAAATTTAAGGCAATGTTCAAGTACGACTAACTGTAAGCGACGTTGTTTCCAACCGGAAACGGTGTCCGTTCGAAATTGGTTCCGATAATAAAAACTTCCTGTTTTGGTTAGTTTTGTACTGAATTTATTAGACAAAAATAAATAATGACTGTTAAGATTTTATTTTAAATAATTTATTTGACAAAAATAAATAATCACAGTTACTAAAAATAAATAATCACAGTTACTGAAAATAAATAATCACAGAGGGAAAATAATAAAATAGATTGTTTCAAAAATCATAGTACTGTCGGATCGCATATATTATATGGCCGAAGTAATTTACTTTTACTTGTCGACACCAGAGAAACTCCTGCAGGTAGCTATTAAAATGTGCCGCACTTGTACCTCGCATGCACCTGAATTTGTCCTTCGCGTGACTCCATGAGCCTTCAATACGATTAGTGTGGATCGTGTTGTCTATGGGATCCACAAAATTATATGTGTGGTTTACCACATCATGGTTAGGTAGGGCATTGTAGGCCCGCCAGCCATCTGTAATTATCCTGGTACCAGGTCTCACAAATCGCCGAATTATTGGTAACAGAGTTTCGGCATCTCTGCTATCGACTGGCACCATCATTGTCACATTGGTTTCCCGCTCCACCATTCCGAGAACCCATTGGCCTTCTTTATATCTACCGCGGTTATATTTTCTGTGCATGAATTTGCTTTCATCGATCTCCACGGTTTTACCCGGACCACCCATTTCAACAGGATTGTCAATCAATGACATTGCGCAAATATCACGCATAAAATTGTACCAGTCAACCAGACTGGTGACGCTAACGCCAGTCTCCATGCTGGCGGTTCTTTGTGGTACATTCAGGCACCACCAATATATTATCTGAATAATTTTATTTAGGGGCATGTGTGCCCCTTCAAAAAACGATCCTGCTCGAATCGACATAGATTTTTTACATGTTGGACACTTCCAACAGTAACCATTCTTACATGTGCGAACATTTCTGCACTGTAGCCTCATTCTTGTAGTAGAGCAGTTGGAACACATTCTACTATTGGCAATTAGACCATGCCCTGCCAACCATTCCAACGTTTTCTTTTCTCCATTTGTGTCCATTAGTAAAACTTGCAAGGAGATAGTGAGCAACCGACATTCATCTGCGGTTATAACGTCTTGCACGATATAATTCATTAGCAAAAAATATAAAAGAAATAAAACCAGAAAATTGACTACCAGAAAATTGTCTACCAGAAACTAGAGAAAATTAAACTAAAGAATACCGGAAGTTGTTAAGTTACGAAGTTTATTATCGGGTACGGATGACGGCGTAACACCGTAGCAGCGCCGCAGAAGCTGCTTGTACAGTTAGTCGTACTTGAACAGTGCCAAATTTAATTTTTAGTTATAAAATAAAAACTACTTGATTCATTTATGTGATTTTTCGTATAGGATATAGTCAGCCCGTGACAGCTACGTACATCTAACAGATATTGCTAAGTTTTTTAAATTTTATTTTCGGATGTCTCCCTTAATCTGGATAAGCACCAATTGTTGTTTTACGTGCCTTACTTGAAAAGTATTCCAGAATACAGACATATATAAATTACTGAGTGCAACAGAACACAACAAAGTTTGGCAACAATTATAGCGAAATGTAAACTAATAAAAATGTTTGTGATTAAACTAAGAAATAAACTGTCGTTTTATATATTAGCCAGAATTACTGATTGATTTTGAATTACCAGGTTAAAATCGACTTTACGTGATTAGATAGATTAACACTACACGTACTTCGATTACTAATAAAAAATGTTCGCGTTTTTTTCCTTTAAACAATTATGGACTCATTCCTGTAGTTAAATATTCGAGACGGGATGATCTTGATTAAACAAAAAAGAAAATCGGCGACTATTCTACAAATTCACTCTCGACGAAGAAAAAGAGAACTTAAAAAAAGAGCTCGGTTAAAATTCCGTAAAAGTACCAAACAAAACACACACGCATACACACTTATATCAGAATTTATAATGAGGAATTAGTTTCGATATAGCTTTTACGTAACATGTTGATGTTTTTTATTAACTTACTTACGAAGTATTCCAGAATACATAAGTATGTAAATATTAGCAATACCCTTACTTTGCTTCACTCCCGTAGTTTAAAGGTTGTGACATGAAAATACTTGATTTAATATACTTTCAGAGGCAACGCCGGGACACAGGTCAAGCTAGTTATAAAATAAATCACACAAATGTACATGTATTCAATTATATCAAAGATAGGTATCCCATAAAGTAAGGATTGAATGCATAACCTCTTAAAGCAAGTAGGCTTAATAATCGATCAATAATTGCTAGTCCTAGATATCTTCACTTCGTGATTACGAGACATAATATGGAATCTCAAGAGTGAAAAAATAATATCGAGATTGCAATGTATACTTTTTATTTCAGGAATTATTTGGATTGTGTAAAAGTATAATCTTAGGCCTTGTTTTATCATGTGCATTTTTCTAGATTATTTTTTAACAAGATTCAATTATTCTACATATTTATTTCTAAAATACAACATTCTCGTTCGTGTCTCATTTGTATTTCTGGGGAAAATACCGCGAGAAATGACTATGATCCAAAAGGGGTATTTTTACCCCACCTAATAGACCAGTATCGTCCGGGCCTTTGGGTCTGGATTTACGCCGGTCTATTGGGGTTTGTTGGCTCTGTGCAGTTCTAGGAGGTGCACCCTCCCAGGCTTTGCCTCCCCTCTTTGGGGAGGAGTAAGTTTATTGCTTACTGTCTGAGGCGCCCCTACCGGGGAATGCCGACGGGGCTGCCCAAGCAATTTTTAAATGGCCAGAATACTCACCTCGAGCCCTGGCTTATCTAATTCCACTTTCCCGACCTTGTGTCACATCTTGCCTTGTTGGAGGTAGATAAATAAACCAAAAGCAAGTTCAAGTCCAATGGTTTGGATGTTTGCATAACTCAACCAAATGCTCTTTAACCGAAACAAGGACTCTCTGGTGTTTGAATCGATTACTCTAAGTAGAAGCAAGCGCGAGGAAATGGGAATTCCAATAGGAAAGCAAATTAAGATAAACTGAAGATGATATTGATCAAACGCTTGAGCAAGAAGTTAAAAATGATCAATAGTTGTGGCATGATCAAATTGTTACTAAACTGAAATCGAGCACATTTCACCCAATGCTATTTATAGACACGCATCGCTTCAATCAACCTTAGAAAAAGATTTTCCTCTGGCGAGTTTAGTGAATATCACCTTTGGGTTAGGCAGAGGGAAGTGATAATCCTTTAGTTCATAGTTCAATCATGTGGAGAAATCTTCACAAACATATACTTTTTACGTAGACTGTAGGCAAAGCTGTACTCCACTTTCGATAATACTCCCATTGTTTTCCAATTTATTTAATTCCTCGTAAATTTAATTAAATGACGCGAATGGAACATTTATTTTTTTTAAACTGGTTAAATATTTTGTTTTAATTAAAACTTGGCAGTCATTTTTTTACATCTTCCTACTCTAT
>OY744525.1:118956794-119029294 GCA_963556195.1 Sepiola atlantica | reverse complement strand
ATCGCTCGGAACTACCATTTCCAAAATATTTCATTTTCTGCGAAGCTGTTTTCTGGTCGCCATCTTGAATTTTGACTGGAACAACACAACTTAACGAATCACTCTCCTTTTATGTTTCAAATCTTATTATCGTCTTACTATTATTATTTCTTTAAAACATGCCATGCGACAGAATATTGGATAAACGTAAGTATAATATCACTTGAATTTCTTTAATTTTCAATTTTTTAAAAAGTCTCTTTTGAATGTTAACAACAATATCCCAATTTATTCTCTAACGGAACTGTTCGAGAATAAAATGTGATATTTGCTTAAAAGAAACTGAAATTTAAATGTAAAAGAAGTTTACGTTTCATATTCGGTTTCTTGAAGGAAATATTTTTAAAAAGAATTATTTGAAGATGATTAAGAATTATTATGGCAAAGTCAAATATTGAAAAAAATGTTAAAAGGAATTTTCGTTATTTACCCACCATTTTACAGACCAATTTTTTTTAGTATTTTTCTTTTTTGCTAGAAAATTCCGTTTTTTTTTTCGATGTTCTCAAATATTTGATTTTGAAGTGAGGCTCACTTTCCTATATAAATTTAACGTAAAACGATCACCAATTTCCGGACAGAATAGCGCACAAAAGATAATAACATTGGTTTTAATGTAATATTATATTAACATATTTTGTTTAAAAGGGGGTTCGCCCTCAACATATTTGTTTGTTGGAAGAAATAAAATAATCTCGATCTTGTGTAGAATAGCGCGTAATTGAGTTTTTTCGCTTTTGTACATACTTTTTTACAAAATATTTTTATATTCGATTTTTTTTTTTTTGCTTTTACATTTTTTTCTTTAAAATATTAAGGCATACGGGTCAAAACATAATTTCTAATAAGATTTTTAAAAAAGCACAAATTTATTGAATCAAATTTTTTCATTAAAAAAAATAATGAATTAGAAAAATTTCAAATTCATATAAAATTTTGATACGAAAATGTGTTTAGTTTAAAATACTAACTAATGTTAACAATAGACTCGAATAATTATCCTTAAGTGCGAACTTACATGACTTAAATTACAAAAAGATAAATGGTTCTATCATAGATATGATTTTTTAGCGAAAATAAAATTTAAAATTATAGTTGATCAGATTTAATATCTAATTATTTATTTAAATTTATTTTTGTCCAATTAGATTCAAGATTTTAGACTGGAGGGTGGGTCATTTATAGGTCTGCCAAATATATATTTTGTTACACCGTCTCCTGAATAAAATAACTTCCAGTCAACAACTTTCTTCTGTTTATTGAAGAGAATTAAAATATTTTGTTTTCAAAACACTTTCCCTGCTTACTTAGTTTAAAATGTAATGTATGTAATATGTAACATAAAACAACTAGAAAAAATATATTTTGCTAGTATACATAATTATTATTATTACTTATACCAAGAGTTCACTAAACTGTACGTAAAAACATTGACATTTATTAAAATGTAAGTTAATCTTTTATTTGTGTTTTTTTTTCTTTCATTTTTCATTATTGTTTTTCTTTCTTTCTTTTTTCATTATTGTTCTCTGTGTTCAGAATCTATAAACCGAATATAAGACCAGTCTTTTAGGAGTCTAGAACATCCTGGAAAGTTCTTCAGAAACTAGATTCTTAATGTATGCCTAGTTTATGTTTTTACGAAACAGGGGCACATAAATATGTGGTATAGTACACAGGCATGAGGTTACCCCACTCAGTGAGATTGACCTGTAGATTTATTTTTTGATCATCAATCTAGGTGATGGAAACTCTGATGTAAAAAAACGTGCTGTCTATATCGTCTGTCAGTTTTCTTGCCCTGGCTTGCCACTGGACCACAAGCTTTATAGATTAGCATACTTGTGGGAAAGTACAAATACCTGTTATAGTTTCCAGTTGCTGTGTTACCCTACTTTGTGTGATAGTCCTTTAGATCTTGTTAGATAATTCATATAGGCGACAGAAACTATAATAAAAAACCTGCACTCTATATCGTCTCTTAGTTATCTTACCTAGGCTTGCCACTCAAACCAGGCTTTGTAGAAGGTAAGCATGTTGTGCATCTAACAAGTGGCCATTTACATGTACAGATATCCCTACAAGACCCACAGCAATAAAGAAATAATGATGTGTCCAGACTGAAAGAGAATAATTAACATTTGACACATGGTGCAGTTTATGGTTTACCTAACAAAATGCTTGTTCAACTCAAGCCTGTCAGCAACCTGTGACTGACAGCTGTTCATACTAGCAGGATTACACCAAAATACTGCAAACAAAAAATCAGTATATACAGCCAGCTGGAATCTTCGGACACTCCTTGGTCAATAGGGTTTTAAGAATCCTTAACAATGAACTGCAAAAGAAAGAAATATAAAATCGACATTGCTGCACTGATGGAAGTCTGATTAAGCAGTGAGGATCAATTGAAAGAGGTCAAGACTGGGTATATGTACTTCGTGAAGAGTTGGTCTGAGGGAGAAAATAAACTATGTGGAGTTGAATTTGATGTTCACATGGAGTTAGTTTATATAATCAGGCAGCCCCATAGCTTAAGAAATAGAATTACCGACCTTCCTGAAGCCGCTTCATGAATGTCATCTCAGTTCATGTCAACCCTTAGCAGTGACGAGGGGACTATCATGTTCTATCAAAATCTCAGAAAGGTACTAAACTTAATTCCAGAAGCTGAAAAAATGTTCTTCTATGAAGAAAAAATCATGAAAGTGGACAACATTAGGCAAATATGGAGTAAGTGCATGATTAGCTTCCAGCTCTGAACTCAATGTGGACTCATCATTTGCAACAGCTTTTCACAACAGAAGGTTGCTCAAGGACTGGGCGCATTAACAATTATTTTATCACTTATATGTGGGACCTTCAAGATGTTGGCACTGTTAGAGTCAGGCAGTGTAATGTAGTTCAGACCACACACTTGTGCATGGTCAACCAAAGCTCCATATGCATGTTTAGTTCTCAAGGACTTAAAGTTTCCAATTGTATGTGAAGATTTTTTAGATGTGTTGGAGAATGTAGTTTGACTGTAAATTGAACAAATTCAAGTCTTTGGTCTAAATAAGCGTAATCATACCAATTGGTGCGATGAGAATGACTTATAAATGCTGGATGAGAAAAATCATACTGTACCAGCAGTACCTCAGCGCACCCCAAAATGACGGAATCTGTACGGTATGTTCTCAAGCATGCAAAATCGTCACTTCAGTGCAGTATACATAAAATGAAGAATCGGTGTTATTTTTGTCTTAGAAGCATTGTACAGAGAGTTTTGTATGGGTTGATCAGAAGAGATGCCCTATGATGATCATTTAGTACTTGTCTGTGAAACAATTAGCAACCTATTTGCTAAGTGAAAGACTTTAAAGAAAGGTCTGAGATTGAATGATACTAACACTGAAATGAAAATAAGTAGTTTTAATGTTGGAAAGTTCCCAAAATGGGCAATATCGCTGGCTAAGTTTGTAGAATGAGAGTCGGGTGCAATTCAATCTTTTGCTGTATTTATAAGCATTGGGTACATAAGAAGTGCAATTTAATAAGTGGTAGGTTCCCTCATTCTTTCCCCTAGTTTTAACTCAACTACTAGATCCAGTTTTAAGTTCTACCTAGGAAAATAGATTTCTGCAATTATCTAAACTTTTACTATCTCAGAATTGGGACTCATTAGTTTTAGTCCTCATTACACTTGCCAGTCAGGAAAAATATCCAAGTAGATTCACATATGTTTCTGTAGACTCCAGTATTAAACACAATAGGAAATAAGGTAATGGAAGATAGGCACTTTCACTATATATATGTGGAGATTAGTTAGCAAGAAGAAAATATTCCACCTAACCTGGTAAATAGTTTTATATATAATATATATAAGTACTAGATAAAATGAATTCAAATTTAATTTTTCACTAATATTAAACTCTAAGCAGTTTAGGAAATATTTGGTACTTTATAAATTACTCATTCTTTCCTTAGTTTGAACTCAACTACCAGACCCAGTTTTAAGTCCTACCTAGGAAAATAGATTTATGCAAATGTTTCTATCGCAGAATTAGGACTCATTTGTTTAAGACCTCATTACACTTGCCAGTCAGTAAAATATATTTAAGGAGATTCACATACGTTCCTGTATACTCAAATATTAAATGGAAATGATAGGAAATAATGTAAAGGAAGATAGGCACTTTCACTATGTATAAGTGGAGATATGTGAGGAGAAAACATCCCACTGCTCTAAAGGGAATACATCTTGCTGGAACAAAAACGCTGAACCTTGTAGATAGTTTTATTTATAAGGGATAAAAGTACTAGATAAAATCAAGTCCAAATTTACTTTTCACTAATATTAGACTGAAAGCAGTTGAAGAAATATTTTTTACTTTATAAATTACTCAAAAGATCCCATGATTTATCCACCGAAAATAGGTGCATTTGGCCACATACCAAATCAATTTTATGAATCACCTCCTTAGACCGTCTCTCACACTCTGCCAGAAATGTCCAGAGATTAAAGGCTGAATGACCCCAATGACTTCAATATTTCCCCAGACAAATATGTATGGCCACTCCTTGTATTTGGTAAACAATTAACAGTAATATTTTTTTCATTTCTACCAAAGGTCGTGTAGAATTCACATGAGCAGATGTGCTTGTCCATCCACCATATTGCCAGAAAGATAACTAATAGAACAAATAACAGGAAAGTATAATGATAAACTCAATCACATATTGATTTTTTAAGAGACACTTTTTTAAAACCTTGAGATATACAATTTCACCTCCTTCTAATCACAACATATGCCAATGTTTCAATACATTTGTTTGACATGAATACATCAATGCACAATTTTACGGTCCATTGCTTACAGTTCTCCAATATTACCACATACACATGGAAATCAACATTCTCTTATTACCAGATTGGCCTTTCAAGTAAACACTAATGAACATTTTCTATTTTTGACAGATAGCATACCTTGTCTATTCAAGTAGACTCACAAAGTTTATCCTGTAAATTATAAAGACAAACTAATATCAATTTATCTAGCACTATTCTATCTGTAAAATGCCAGAAAACCTTGCATCTATGCTATTTTAGCATAGACCACATATTACCATCAGAGTATACACCCAAACCATGACTTGCCTGAACAGATAGACTAAATAAATCTAATTTATACTCATCACAAATTTTGGTCGACACTCAAACTATATCCTGACTATATGTGAGCAGCAGAACAACATGAACTTTCATTCACTCAAATAATGAAGAGATACAGTAATCTGTCACGAGGGCAGAGTAAAATTCAAGGTCGGTTTTAATGGAGGGGAAAATACAGCTTCCTAAAATGGGTATTCTGGATTGGGACAAAAATGAAAATTGCATTAGTCTAGAAAGATTTCTTATTCACTAGCTTAAGGCGGAAAATATAAAGTGTAGTATCAGAACATATAATCCCCTATGTCACGTGTCAAAGAGCCAGAGAACACACAGACAAATTGTCTTTTTGTTTAAGTATAATACAAATAATATAATGAAGGATTATTTAGAATAAGTATTTAATCCCGAACTGTAATTAAAATACAAACAACAGTAAAAGTCTGCGAAACCCTTAATGGTTATTTTTAATTGATAGAAGCTTTGCAGAGAGCTAATTGCACTGACTCATCCTAAAAGAGGTGGTATTAAACTTTAATACCATGGTTACAAGATATACATACACATAATTGACATAACCAATCAGTATCAGTACTGTCTCTATGTATAGTACATGGCGCCTGCCAATTTAATTATTTAGAGATTCAAGTTCGAACATATTTAAATATGTATGTAATTATAAATATAAAATAACACACAGAAATAATGACTTGTTTCCCTAAAATAACTAAACTTAACGTACACATTTAATATACTATGTGATTTTGAACTGTTACTTCTCAATAACCAGAATAATGTTTTGTTAGGGTTCAGTTGTTATATTTAGATTCCGAAACGATTAATATGATAGATTTCTATAAATTTCAGTATTTTAAAATAAACAAAATAAAATGATGAGTTAAAAATCAAGTAAACATTAAGAAGCTAATCTAACAATTTGTAACTTCCCTTTCCTATAAAACGAGTAGATTTATTTTAATTAATTATATAATTCTCAAAAATAACACATAAAATGGTTAAAGCATAAGAAAAATTCAACACATGTGATCGCAAAATGTAATAAAGTAAACATCTTGTGAATAAAAGACATCACAGAGTTTAAAGATCATTTGTTCCAAAAAATTGTATTCAATAAAATAAAGACGGTTTGATCAATTTTTAGCATCAACACTTTGTTTATCATTGAACATTAATGACACAATTTTATTTGGTTTATTGAAATATAGATTTTGATTAAATAGTATTAAAAAACGTGTATTTGTGTTATAATAATTTCTCTTTTATTTACAGATGTAAACCATTGTAGAACATGATGATGTTTAAATTGGACAAAGAATAAATAAAATTCTTCAAGATATTTTCTGACATGAATACCTAAATGAAAGTGAAGCCATATTCTTGTCAAATTTGTGGATCTGCATTTTCAATAAGTGGAAATTTAAAAATGCATCTATGCATACATAGAGAAGATAAACCCTATTCCTGTAAAGTCTTCTTTTTCAAGGAATTCAACTTTAAAAGAACATGTTCGAATTCACACAGGAGTTTGAATTACATACTAGACACTATCCTCGAGTGTCTTCGGTCTCTGTGTACAAGGGTTTGTCAGGACAACCTAACATGAGGATACTTCACTCTACATGTAAACCCTGACAAAAAATTAATATAACATAGTATTCACAGCATAAATAAAATCCTCCAGCACGACTATACACTTGTTCATACAAGGAATAGTGCACTTTCTCCTAGTGATGTTACTTCAATTAACAACACTTAGCTGGATACTCCACCAGACTAGATTAATTCTTGTCCTGGAATCCGGTAAGACAAGGAGACCACAAAAAGATATACTACAACATATTTAACTGGTCAATTGGGGAGAGGAAAATTAATGTTCTTTAACTTCTTTACTTAATCAACGTTTGAGAAATAAAGGTAAACTTTCATAGAATATTCGAATAGCTATGTATCACATATAGAGATTAAGTGTTAGCTCCAAGAAGGGCACCTTTGATTTTTGAAAACTTCGACTGAAGTAAAATGGAAGAAAGAGAGAGACCATGTTCTTGCCATATTTGTGGATCTGTGTTTACATTAAATTCTACTTTGAAAAACCACATGACAATACATAAAGGAGTAAAACCATATCCTTGTCAATTTTGTGAAACTGCTTTTTCATCTATGTCCAGTTTGCAAGCTCACATGCGACTACACACAGGAGAGAAACCATATTCTTGTACAGTTTGTGGAAAAGCATTTTCGCGGAAACATCATCTTCAAAGCCACATGCGAATGCATACAGGAGAAAAACCCTATTCTTGTAAAGTTTGTGAATCTTCATTTTCGCATAATTCTAGCCTTAAAACCCACATGCTTACACACACTGGGGAGCACCCATATTATTGTACTGTGTGTAAATCTCCATTTCCAGACAAATCTCGTCTGAAATCCCACATGCGAATACACTCAGGAGAGAAGCCATATTCTTGTAAAGTTTGTGGATCTGCATTTTCAGAAAATTCTAGCTTGAAAAAGCACATGTGCCGTCACACTGGAGAGAAACCATATCCATGTAATATTTGTGGATGTGCATTTGCAGCTAGTTCCACTTTAACAAGTCACATGCGAATACACACAGGAGAGAAACCATATTCTTGTAAAATTTGTGGAGCTGCATTTTCATGGAATTCCAGTTATAAAAACCACATCCGCATACACACGGGAGAAAAGCCATATTCCTGTCATATTTGTGGATGTGCATTTTCACAGAATTCTAACCTCAAAAGTCACATGAAAAAACACACAGGTGAGAAACCATATTCTTGTGATGTTTGCGAATCTTCATTTGCACAACATTCCACATTGAGAGCCCACATGCACATACACACTGGAGAAAAACCATATTCTTGTAAAATTTGTGGATCTGCATTTTCACAGAAGTCTTATATTAAAACGCACATGCGAACTCACACAGGTGAGAAACCATATTCTTGTAAAATTTGCACATCTTCATTTTCAGTAAGTTGTCTTTTAAAGAAACACATGCGAATACATACAGGAGAGAAACCATATTCTTGTAACGTTTGTAATTATGCATTTTCCGTGAATGATGCATTGAAAAAGCACATGCGAACACACTCAGGGCAGCGACCATATTCTTGTAAAGTTTGTTTATCTGCATTTGCACAGAACTCCACTTTAAAAAGACACATGAAAAGGCACACATGATCGGAATTATACTCATAAAAATATATTTTATTTTTAATCCTCTTTTAACTATCAACACTCACACCTTCATAAAATTTATTCGATCAACTCTTTTTTTATTTCCACACAGTTAATGGACCCTCTATAAACTTATTAAAAACCTTATTTAAGATCACTTTTTACATTATTTTCAAACAGTATTTTCATAAATATATGATTTCCATAATTACTTCCAAACAACTCAATTTTGTTTTGTTTACTGTACATTATGTAATCCACAAACGGCATCTGGTAGCAAAAAACAAGTGGTCGACTTTACAATTCAATGTATTTTTGTTTTAAGAAATATTTCTCAAATCAACATGACACTATTAAATTACAATTTCTAAGTTTCTTTTCACACTTTATTCATATGTGTATTCTATCATTTATATAACTGTCTTTCTTTATATAACATGTTGGAGAGAAGAGCATACATAATGACAATTGAGTGTTAGCAGAAAATGAACAGAAGATGAAACGAGAAAATCTCGAAGTTGCAGGATCAGTATCCGGTCCAACTTTCTGAATTGAGAAAGAAATGGGTGAGGAAACTGTTGATTAGATTATTAAACATAAAGCTGAAGGACCCTAAGGTGTTGCTGAAATGTCGAAGGTTGCAGGTAAAACATATTGAGATGATCACAGATTTGTTCAATCAGATCATAAAAGGTGTTATATCCAGAAGGACTTTTGCTTTTGTGATCTGGAGAAATTATAAAATATGTTTTTATGAATAATTTAAAAGCATTGTTAAAGTCATGTTTTCCATCATTTTTTAAAAATTTCTAAGTGCTTATTTGCAAACACAACAATCGACACTCAGAAATACTCTTTTCTACACACGTTCTTGCATAGAATCCCTCACATTAATATGCATGCACATCTACAATGCTTATTCCATTTATACATGCTATAATACACTCATTCGCATGGTACAAGCCGAATTGAATATGTCTATCAAATTCTTCTCACAGACAAATCACCATTCTCCACGTAGCATGTTCTTGAGACACTCTGAACTGTAAATCTTTACAAACCTTTCTGTTTTAATTCCTTAAAAATTGTCAATACAAGTTAATTACTTTTATATGGATATATTTTGTCATTCTTTCATTTGATTATTTCCTATCTTCAATGACAATAATCGTCAATAAAAATGAATTACTTTCATAGCATAGGGATATATTTTGTCATTTGATTATGTTGTATATAATATTATATTCTATTATATTAGTTTATATTTTTCAAGTGCTTTACAATATGTATTTTATATTTAATCCTATTACAATATGTATTTGATATTTAATCCTATTACAATATTTAGTAATTTATTGTTTTTTCCACCTGAGGAAAGATTTATATCTTTGAAAATCCATGGGTTAAAATATTTTTTCATAAATAATTATTTATGCTGGTTAGAAATGCCTCTGGAGACCATGTGTTGAAGTGCAATATTTTATTAAAAATCATAAATGTTTTTTTGTGTTTTTTCTTATTAATTAAGAATGATAAAATATTATTTTACAGAAAAAAAGAGTCCAATAAATTTAAAGGCAGTGAGATAAAAAAAACATTTAAATGATTTTTAATCAAATATTGCATCTCAAAATGTGGTCTCCAAAGGCATTTGTTTGCTTATTTTTTATTTATTTGTTGCAAATGTAAGTATAATAAACTTGTAAAGTATGTAACTTTATTTTTGTTTTATTATTACATTCTTTCCTATATCATATGTATTATAATATATATCTATATTATACAATAACATTTATATCTTGTTGGAAGATGCAATTAGGTTGAAGTTCAAGATTTTCAACCAAAATCATTAATTTTATTTTAAAAATACTTTGATATATTGTGTCATTCATCCTACCATATGTTACTGATATGTTGCCAAAACCGTTCGCAGAAGAAACAAAAAAAACATCCTAACACATTGGTGCCGCCAACACAAAAGTTCAGTGGTTGAACTGCATTCTTTGGTGTGAAGGTGTAACCATATTCCTCAATACATGATTTCAATAATTACTTCACAACAACTCAATTTTGTTTCGTTTACTGTACACTGTGTAATCAACAGACAATATCTGGTAGCAAAAAAAAAACATAAGTGGTCGAAATTAATATGAATAAAAAAAAAGATTGTATCACTTCAGGCATCCGTAGACACTTTCTTCAAGCTTTTTCCACCGGAAGTCAGCGTTCCTCCTTGTTATGCGCATCTGTTTATTATTAAATTAATTAAACCCTACAAAATGATTTCATTGATTCCCAACTTATCTACATCATTTATCATTGTGATAATACGCCGTCGTTGGGGTCAGGGATCTTCAGCCTTTTTTTTTTAGTTTAAGGTGAAAAACCTTTATATAAAGGGAGATAACTCATCGAGCATTTATTACAAGAGCGTACAAAACGAAAACCAGGTTAAAAAAACAAATAGGCAACAAATAAATGTTACCTTCGTTAGATTTACATTGGAAACTGACCCCCCTCCTAAAATGTAAAATATTTGAAAAAAAATTTCCCCAAACTTCGAAATTCTCTAGCAGCCTGATAGGTAAGTGTACGCCGTAAAAAGACTATGGTAAAAGACGAACAAGTACCGCGGGTTTTACTTAAATCAAAACGCTATGTTCTAAGACGTCACATTAGAATATATAAAAAAAGAAAATGGTTGCCAGACCACACGAAACCTCGATAATTTCCCTACAATCGGAAATTTAAAAAAATACAGCTTTGTAGGATAAAAGTGACTAACTCTCATTCTAACATTTAATAACAATTTTATTGATTGTTTCTCGTTAGTACGTGAACAAAGAGGAAAGAGTTTAGTATGTCCATAAGTATGGATGAAGGCAAAAGCTAGGAATTTCCCGTGATTATAATTCCCCAGTGGGGAAAAGAGACTTGTTCATATTGTTAGATGTTTGTAGACCGACTACAGTGTTAGGACGTGTTCATATGTGTATGCAAGTATGTGTGTATGTACTCCGGTGTGAAAATCAGTTCACATGTAAGCAATTATGTGTGAGTGTTATATGAAGTCCACGTGTATGAGGCAGCAGCCATTTTTGGTGTCTTGTCGAACCCAGGGCCAAGACCCGGAAAATATCTGTTGCGTCCCTAGAGAGGTAGTACATGTGTTTGGCAGTGCCAAAAGAGGAAAGAGAGAAGTGTCGTTTCGTGTCACAGAAGAAAAAGTGGGTATTTATCTTCCTCCCACAAAGTAAAATGTGACACAAGGTCGGAAAGTGGGATTTTATAAGTCAGCGCCCTAAAGGAAGAGCACTTGTGACCCTAAAAAGGCCTGGGCAGCCCGGTCGGCATTCCACGGTAGGGCGCCTCAGGCGATTAGCAATAAACTACCCACTTCTCAAAGTGTGAGAAAGCAAATCCTGGGAGGGTGGACCTTCAAGAACTGCACAGAACAAACCCACAGACCGGCAAAATCAAACCATATGTGTATGCAAGTATGTGTGTCTGTACACCGGTGTGAAAGTCAGTTCACATTTAAGCAATTATGTGTGAGTGTGTTATATGAAGTCCAAGACGGTATCGGTCTATAGGGTGTAGTATCCATCAGAATAGATACTACATTTTCATCTTAGCCAAAAGGCCAGAAGAAAAAGTGAGAGGGCGGATGGCGGTCAAGTGTTTATATAATTATGCCAGCCATCCGGGATTCGCCAAAGGAAGGCCACTGATTGGCCAAGCCAATGAGGAAGTAGTTCGCCTGAACCAATCAGCAGGAAGCTAAGAAGTCATTGATATTTAAACAATATGGTTGCTTCTAGGAAACTGCTACAATACCTCCCTGCTTGGATTGATTTCCGGTAGAAATTTTTTTTTAAATTATCAAAGTAAAATAATGGTTTGCCTTGTTGATATTGTCCGTCTCTGACGGTAGTTTTGCAAGTCCGAATTTGCGTTTCCTCGGTAGATGAAATGTGAAGTGGTAAGGATTTTTTATATCCGCTTGTGGCTGTTATTTGGTAGAATGTTCATTGTAATACGAGGCAAGTTTAGTGACCGAATTCAAATTTGTTTGTGTGAAATTGATGTACACAATTTCTTAAAATTTTAGGTCGTTAGGTTGATGCTCGTTGTTATTCATCGGCGACGGATCGATTTGTTAACAATGTTTCTTCATATACTCTTCAGTGAAGAGGTTGGCTAGTCGCCGTTCGTCTGTGACGAGTTCGTCTTGTTGATAATGATGATTAGAATCCTCAGTGAAGTGTTTTATGTAAAAAAAAATGTTTTCCTTGGGTCACCTTTAACGAAGGTTTTATTTTTATCGGCAGGTTGCCGTTAGTCCGTGACGACTTTGTCTTTATTATATCCGTTGGTAACGGTGGTTATATAAATTAAGAGTGAATGACGATACATAGTGTTGTGACCGTTTTTTAATTTATTATCCGTAGAATAGTTGTAAAGTATTCTTTAAAATTTGAAGTGTTCCTGTTGAATGGAGATCGTTAAATTTATACGATTCGTTTTGGGCGTCAGTGATGAATGCTGTCTGGTCGACAGTGTTGCTTTGCGTTAAAAGAAATTTAATTTTCTTTTATTCGTGTGTCGGCTAGTTGCCGAGGCAAGGGAAAGGTTTTAAGTCGCTGTGAATATTTACGCATGTGCGTTCTAATGGTGTCGGTGGAACAATTTTTTTTTAATTTTCCATGTGCGCGCTAACGCCGTTAGAGTAGCAGAAAAATAACCGTTTTCAATTAAAGTATTTGCTTACGCGAAGATGTGTTTACTGTTTTGTTTGGTTGTTTTTTTTTCCGTGACAAGTGGCCCGTTAGAAATGTGTTAGTCTTCAGTGAAGTAAAATGTCCGGGTTTTTTTTCAATAAGAAAATGTTTGCGTGGAAATGTTTTAGTTTTTTGGTAGAATATGTCCATGTGGAGATGTTTTAGTTTTCCGGTGATAAGTTTTTTATGCTGTCCGTTGAGTTGGCTGAACAGAATTTGTTTCTGTTTTGTAAAAAAATGAAGACGACATTGACTTTTAAAGGTCCTCGAGGCTGTGGCAGAAAAGTTCGACGACGAGACCCACACAGTTGTCAGAAGGCTGTATGCTCTAGGGGTAACCAACATGGAGGATTGAAGTGACAACCTCTCATTCTAACATTTAATAACAACTTTATTGAGTCTTCCTCGTTAGTACGAGAACAAAAGGGAAAAGAGGTCAGTATGCCCATGAGTATGGACGAAGGCGAAAGCTAGGAATTTCCCGTGATTATAATTCTCCAGTGGAAAAAAGAGAATTGTTCATATTGTTGAATGTCTGTACACCGGATACAGTGTCAGGACGCGTCCATATGTGTATGCAAGTATGTGTGTCTGTACACCGGTGTGATAGTCAGTTAACATTTAAGCAGTTATGTGTGAGTGTGTTACATGAAGTCCACGTGTATGAGGCAGCAGCCATTTTGGCGTCTTGTCGTACCCAGGGCCAAACATTCGGGAAAATGTATGGGTGCGTCCCCAGAGAAAGGGGACGTGTGTTTGGCAGTGCAAAAAGAGGAAAGAGAGAGAAGTGTCGTTTTGTGTCACAGAAGAAAAAGTGAGAGGGCGGATGGCGGTCAAGTGTTTAAATAATTATGCTAGCCATCCGAGATTCGCCTAAAAGGCCACTGATTGGTAAAGCCAATCAGCAGGCAGCTAAGAAGTCATTGATATTTAAACAATATGGTGGCCTGTAGGAAACTGCTACAGCTTATGATATGTACAGTTCGGTTGAACATACAATTTTCGATCGATTGGTGACAGTTTCGGAAATCTATTTCTATTTTGGACATGTGAGTGGGGGAGGTCAACATATTGCCACTGTACATATATGTGTGTCAAGGTTATCCGTCTGGTTGCGTGTTGTTTTCGCGCGTCTTTTTGTTTCAGCAGCAGCATCGATGTAATGAAGTCTGGAGGTGACGTCATAGCAGTGTATCCTCGTTTTGAATTTCGTTCCCTATATGACGACACTATGATTTTGCCGCCTTTTATTCAGTTCCAGTTTGAGTTTTGAAGAGTGCAGTTCACTTTCAACGGGCTCCGTCTGTGACTTTGAATGGACGTAAAATATTTTGATGTTTTCTACTCGTTCTTAGAGTAAGAACGTTTTATTTTGAAGATTCAAGGTATCTGAGAAGCCCTATGTTTAAAGAAATTTTTTTTTCCTGGAAGGGATCATCTTATGACAAAAAAGGTGTTTGGACGTTTCAGGAGAATTTCATTTGAGAAGTAATTTCAAGGACTTGGAGACCCTTGGAATGAAAAGTGTCGAAAGAAAGACAAAGTGGGACATTTAAAACGGAAATTTCAGGGAAAAGAAAAAAACTATTGCAAACTATGCCGGAGATGTTTCTTCCTTCAACTGTTACGGTCCTGTATATTTTGAGTTTTATTTTTATTGTTTTAAGCCCTTTGAGACCCCTTTGTTAAATTGATAAGAAGACTTTTTTAGTCTTTATTATATGTTTTTATATGAACAAAAAAAAAAGAATTAATTTGTTCCAGTTCGTTGTGCCAACGAACTTACTCCTATGTTATTTTTTACGTCATAAGGTTTTTTTTATCTTGGTTACTTTTGGGAATTAAAAGCAGCCAGCCCCATTTTAATGTTAATAAAACTCTATGTTAACACAATCGAACCTCTTATTTTATCTTTTCCCCTTGTCATGTTTTCTTTTAAGCTGTGTTTTTAACCCCTTTTGTTACCACCAAATTCGGATTTTGCTAACGACCGCAAAATTTCGACAACATTTATTGGCTGTATTCTTGTAACTTATCCAGGTAGGTAGCAGGGTAACTTATATTGCCTTTGGTAACATTTATTTTCGTTGCCATTTTGTTTTCACACCTTTTTGTTTTGTTGGCTCTTGTAATAAATTCCTAACTTATCTTGATTTACTTTCAGATATTTTAACGATTAATTTTAACAAAGACTTTCATCAATGCTACAACACAATTAAATATCAAAATAATAGAAAAGCAATCTTTACAACCGAGAACAAAGGATTAGTCGATCCTATTCATTACGTCCGGAAAGACGTGGACGAACTGCGAAAACATTTGGCCAATTACGCGAAAAATAAACAGAGTTTTAAAATGAGCAATGCCCGTTTAAAAGTAATAACCGAGAAACTAAAAAGCTCTTAAATGTGATCATGATAGGCTTAAGACAAGTTTGAGACGATTTAAGCGGAACGTGATGAACTGTAAAGTTGGTTCATAAAGTCAATCCATGAAGTTCATCAGAAAAGCAGCTTCAGAAAAAACTTTTTGAGAAAGTGAACTGTTCGAACAGAAAGAATGACAACTTAATGAAATTATCTCTTGCTCCAAACTTGACACGTCTATTCTCATCATGATCACTCGAAAACTGAAGGAAGTTTTATTATCAAAAGTACACTACATGCACATGCCTATAAACTGTTCAAGGACTATTCTTTTTTCTACCTACTACACGAATACATATAGAAACTAAGCAAAATGGACTGTCCTCTTTTCTTATACATATAACGTGCACACACATGGACTCTATATATTTATGTTTTTGTTAATTAAAAACATGAGAAATTTAGTGTCTCGGTAAGATTTGCCACTTTTTGCATATCGGAAGTTAAGAAGACATTAAAAGATACAAAAAAAACGTCTGTAGAAAACTCATCAGTTTAACTCTGACGGGAATTGAAAACACTTGTATATCTCTTCGTCTTTGTTGTTTCTTTTTTGATCCGTTGTTTTTTGTCTCGCGAGCCGAGTCTACGACCTTACAATATTTTCGCATATAAATATTGTTTTATAGTATGGATACAAATATGGACAGTAGTGGCGGACTAAAGGGGGGGGAATCCCCGGGCGCCACAATTAATGGCGGCAAAGTTCATTCCAGTCGTGACCCTCCATGTTACGTAAAGACGAGAGTTATCTCCCGTTGACTCCCACCGTCACTCTTGACGGCAACCTCCCACTACTTGTATTAGTAGTAAACGGCTATGTAATCAGTGTAAATAAATTCTTGTTATGTTCGCACGTGTCTCGACTCTGTTAATGAATGCTTCAATAACAAGTTACTAATATGGCTTATTTATTACTCACCTGTATCAACGCATAATATAAAATGGTGTCAGAATAGAACATCGAACCGTCAACACTCACAGCCGTATATAAATATTTTCAAAAAAAAAAAAATGGAATTTTTACCACATCCAAAAGAATTAAATTTCTCTTCGGATAATCTCGGACAGGAATGGGAAACTTGGAAAAACCAATTTCAATTGTTCCTGCAAGCTACAGAGTCGGACAAGAAACCGGAGAAGGTGAAAACTTCAATATTACTGACCTGTATAGGAACCGAAGGAAGGAAAATATATTATACGTTTAACTTTGAAAATGACGAAGAGAAGCTAAACTTGAAAAAAGTTATAGAAAAATTTGATGCGCACTGCCAACCAAGAAAAAACCTGACGTTTCTCACATATCAATTTCTCACGTGCAAACAGAAAGAAACACAGAGATTTGATGAGTACGTCACAGAACTACGGCAAAAGGCAAACAAATGTGAATTCGGTGACCTCACTGAAAGACTAATAAAAGACATTCTAATTTGTGGCGTTAATGACAACATGTTGAGAGAAAGAATGCTCAGAGAACCTTCACTGGATTTACAAAAGGCGATACAAGCAGGCCTGAGTGCTGAAGAAACGAAGAGACACTCCAAGATAATGGCTGCATACGAAACAGAAAATATCGCAACAATTCGCAATCCAAAGAAAAACAGGCTGTCGTCCAAAGTCATGTTCAAACGTGAAGACAAAAAGCCCGCGAAAACACAACAATGGATTGAGACATGCACCTACTGCGCTGGGTCACATCAGAAAGGAAACTGTCCAGCATACAATAAAAACTGCACAAATTGCGGCAAAAAAGGACACTTCGCTCGAATATGTCGAACGAAAAAGAAGAAACTATATAATGTCGGACAATCACACAATTCAGACCACGTGGAGCAAAATCAGTTTAACATGGACGCCATATTGAAAAAAAATGTAGACGCACTACAAACTGACAAATGGAAAGTAAAGATTCGAGGCAACGAAACACTCATCAACTTCAAAATCGATACAGGTGCTGAAGTTAATGTATTACCAGCAAAAATATATAGAACTGTTGAACCAAAGCCAAAATTAAATAAAACGTCTATAAAATTAACCGCCTACAACTGTACGCAAATTCCCACGATAGGGAGCTGTGTTATACAATTACAAAATAAAAATATAAAAGTAAGTTCGCATTTCATTGTGGCAAACACAAATGCAAACGCAGTAATCGGCGCAGAAACAGCGGAAGAATTAGGACTGATAAAAAGAACTTATGAAATAAACAAGACGGACATAGAAGCATTAAAAGAAAAATATAAAGATTGCTATGGTGACATCGGAAAATTACCAGTCACACATCATATAACAATAACTCCGGACATAAAACCCGTCATAAATCCTCCAAGGAACATACCGTTTGGGATGAAACCAAAATTAAAAAAGGAGTTAGAAAAAATGACAAAAATGGGAATAAAACCCGTTGAAGAACCGACAGATTGGGTAAATTCTCTGGTAATAGTGGAGAAACCGAACGGAAAATTAAGACTATGTTTGGACCCTAGAGATCTAAACAAGGCCATAAAAAGAGAACACTACAAATTACCCACCGCCGAAGAAATATCGGATACAGAAATGGACAAATACATCCATACCATTATAAAACAATATCCAATGAGCGACCAAAAACTCAACATATACCGTGAGGAGACTGGGAAAGACCCAACACTAAAAATGCTCATGAAATATGCGACATCAACTTGGCCAGAAAAAATGGAAGTGCCACCCACAATAGCACCATATATGCCAGTCCGCGATGACATATCGGTTGTGAAAGGACTAGTATTGAAAGGTACACGAATAGTGGTCCCAACCTCCCTAAGGAAGGAAGCCCTACAAAAAATCCACACTGGACATTTGGGCATAGAAAAGTGCATTACAAGAGCAAAAGAGGTCGTATATTGGCCTAACATAAACAATCAAATAAAAGAAATGGTTAGCACATGCACACATTGTCTAGATCACAGAAACCGACAACCGTCAGAATCACTAATACACCATGAAATACCCGTAACACCATGGACCAAAGTTGCGACAGACGTATTTTACTTATATAGTAAAGCATATGTAGTGATAATAGACTACACGACTAGATATTTCGATATCCACAAACTTGATGACTGCAAATCAAGTACGGTGATCAATAAAATAAAAAACACCTTCGCAAAATTTGGCATTCCACAAATAGTGATTAGTGACAATGGACCCGAGTACCGATCATCAGAATTTAGACAATTTGCTAAAGATTGGGATTTCAGGCATATCACGACAAGTCCGAACTATCCACAGTCGAATGGCTTAGTAGAAAGAAACATTCAAACAATTAAAAGAACATTAAAGAAATCGTTTGAAAGTAGACAAGACCCATACCTAGCAATGTTAGCGTTACGGACTTCACCATTAAAAGATAAAACCCCGTCACCAGCCCAACAGTTGATGAAAAGAACGCTAAGGACAAATCTTCCAAATATCATGCATAACAAAACAATGAAAAAGCGTGAAATAAATAATAAGTCCAGAGAGCTACCAAAACTAAAGAAAGACGATACTGTCCGTATTCTTTCACCAGAAAAATGGAACCGAAAAGGTAAGGTTGTGAAAAAATTAAAAGAGCCTCGTTCATATCTAATAAAAACAGAACAAGGAAATTATGTACGGCGCAACAGACGTCATATTTTAAAAACAAAAGAAAATCAAAAGTACAAAATCGAACACGACTATGAAAACATAATAAACCAAGAAAATAGTCGAAAACAAGTCGTATCAAAAACGGGCTCGGAAAACAAAATAATACCAAACTCCACAAAGAAAGGGAGACCAATTAAGTGTCCAGCCCGATACAGAGACTAAATGAGAAAACTCTAAAAAATAAAAATACTTTTATTTTTCAGGTAAAACAAAGAAATAAAAAACGGAGATGTTACGTAAACACGAGAGTTATCTCCCGTTGACTCCCACCGTCACTCTTGACGGCAACCTCCCACTACTTGTATTAGTAGTAAACGGCTATGTAATCAGTGTAAATAAATTCTTGTTATGTTCGCACGTGTCTCGACTCTGTTAATGAATGCTTCAATAACAAGTTACTAATATGGCTTATTTATTACTCACCTGTATCAACGCATAATATAAAACTCCAAAACGCACGCATAGTTTAAAATAAAATATTACCTGGGCGCCATCTTAGTTGATATGACATTTCATGAATTGAAATTGAATTAAATGTTTACCATTGAAAATTCAATTTCTATTGTCCGGTGCGAGGAAGTAAAACATCTAATCCATAACTCATGTTATCGATTGAGTTTCACAGTCGTTTATGGTAAACTGGAACTTTCGGTTACTGACTTAAGAAACGCTGCCGTTCTGTTCTTCGACAGCGTGTAGAATACATCAATTAGTTGTTCGTTAATGTTATTTGAATTGTATTGGTATTTTACTTGTGTTACTTCAAAAATATTCAAGAATACATAAATATATAAATCACTGTTTGCAGCAGAACACAAAAATTTTGGCCAAAATTTTTGCGAAATGTAAACAACTAATACTATTTTTTGTGACTTCTTCTTCTTCGGGTATCAGGTCTGTTTGCAGACATCGATGATCATGGCTCTCCATTCTTATTTGAATATTTTATTTCACCATGATGTTCTTTGCAAAGAGGTTACATATAGTGGGTTGCAATGACCTTCTATAGAAACAGTGCTCTTACAGAGCAGGAAGTCTTAGCCATTGTACAAAATCAGTATCATCTGCTAACACAAAACGAAGGGTTGACTAGTTTCTAAAATCCATGTATCCGTTCCGATGGATACTACACCCCATAAACTGGTATTGTCTTGGCCTTCGGGACTTGATTTACGCCTGTCTATGGGTCTGTCCTGTGCAGTTCTATTAAGGTCCACCCTCCCAGGCTTCGCCTTCCCTTTTTGGGGAGGAGTAAGTTTACTGCTTACTGCCTGAGGCGCCCCTACCGGGGAATGCCGACGGGGCTGCCCAGGTAATTTTTAATGGCCAGAGTGCTCACCTGTCGGGCGCTGCCTTTTCAAACCCAACTTCCCCGACCCGACCTTGAGTCACATCTTACTTGTGGAAGTAAGATAAAACTGGCCTTGTGCCTAACTCATGGAGAGGAGTAAATAAATACTCAACCCTCCATCTATCACCTGCCTGCCATGACTTCACGTACTCTGATCGGGGGCCTAAGGGTCTGCCACAGGCTACAGGAAGTAAGAAAGCGCCTTACTGCTCATGTTGGTGGAACTGTTTCCACCCCACTACCCAGAGTAAACTAAGAAATTAAACTGTTGTTATATATCTTAGCCAGAATTACTGATTGATTCTAAATCACCAGGTTAAAATCGACTTTGCGTTATTACATATATTAAAACTACCCGTACTTAGATTCCTAATAAAAATGTTCGCGTTTTTTCCTTTTTCCTTTAAACAATTATGGATTCATTCCCAGAGTTAAATATTGGAGTCGGAAAAATCTTGATTAAACAAAAAAGCAAATCGGCGACTATTCTACAGATTCACTCTCGGCGATAAAAAAAGAACTAAAAAAAACAGCTTGGTTCAAATTCCGTGGAAGTACAAAAAAAACACACACATACACACGTATATTAGAATTTATAATGAGGAATTAGTTTCGATATACCCTTTACGTAAGTATGTAAATATTGGCAATACCCTAACTTTGCTTCACTCCCGTAGTTTAAAGGTTGGGACATGAAAATACTTGATTTAATATACTTTTAGAGGCAACGCCGGGACACAGGTCAAGCTAGTTATAAAATAAATCACACAAATGTACATGTACTCAATAATATTACACATATATGCATGAGCAAGTAGGCTTAATAATCGATCAATAATTGCTAGTCCTAGAAATCTCCACTTCGTGATCACGAGACAGATATGGAATCTCGGGAGGGAAAAAATAATCTCGAGATTGCAATGGATACTTTTATTTTAGAAATTATTTGGATTGTGTCAAAATATAATCTTAGGCCATGTTTTTAACATGTGTATTTTTAGATTATTTTTAAACAAGATTCAATTATTCTACATATTTATTTCTAAGGTGCTACATCCTCCTTCGTGTCTCATTTGCATCTCATGGGGAAAATACTGCGAGAAATGAATCTGATCCAAAAGCAAGTCCAAGAAGCGGGCATTGGTTTGGACTTTTGCGTAACTCAGCCAAAATGTTCTTTAACCTAAAACAAGTACGCTCTGGTGTCTAAGTAGAAGCAAATGCGAAGAAATAGGAATTCCAGTTGAAAAGCAAATTTAGGGAAACTGAAAATTATATTAATCAAACGCCTGAGCAATAAGTTAATAAAAGATCTATACCTGTGCTATGATCGGATTGTTACAGTATGGTCGGGGGTTAGTTCTTGGACAAAGGAGTTAAACCAAGGAGGGGGCGAACAAAGGTTGTGGGAAAGATGCCTTTATAGAAGCATGTCCTTCCCACTGTTCGAAGTGGCCCGACCACGTGTGGATATAATTAACAGAATAAAACAAACAAAAGGAAGAAAGAGAACCTTATTATAATATCTGAAATTATATTAGAAAGAAAGCGAAGGAATAATGTAGCTTCCACACAAGAATGGTATTTTGTAAAATCAATAATTAGAGTAAAACATATTAAAACAAAAACAATTTATTTGACTAAGACATTTTGTATGGCTATCAGTTACAGAGTTCATATTTTTAAGGAGAGAAAAGCTCCGTTTGTACGAACGTGTACTAGTGAAATGTTCGGTTTATTTAAATTCATATTTGTACTAATGTGTATATGCGAGCGTGTTCGATTTATTTTCGTTGTGGCAATTGTAATGTGTGTGCTTCGCAGAATAGTTCGTTATTTATGGTAGGAATTAAAAGAGATTACCTACTTTTTTACTTTTGCCTCCCCCACCTCCTCGGTCGAGCCGGTGGGGGATGTCGACGATCTCCTCTGTGTGCGTTCGGCCGGAAAGCGGAAGAAAAAGAGAGAGAAAGAGGGTGCGTGACTTGTTTTATAGGGAGTCAAATCATGCGTGGTCTAGCTGACCTGTTGGTTCCTGATTGACCGGAATCTTAGGCCAACGTGCTCTCTTTGATTTTGTTTCATCTGCAAACTGTCTTCGCTGGATTATCGTGGGCAGCAATCATAAAATACACTGACGAGGAGTTGCAATAACAATTTAGTAATCTCGGCAAAGAATACATTGGGGACTTCGATGTTTCTATTTTGCCTTTAGAGATTTTTCGTGGTCGGGACTTTTAAGCGGCACCTTCCGATGGGGAAAGTGTTATACGTCTTACAGTAGTAGTCAAATCATCGGCTATTGAATGGCTGATATTTATCCATCGGTAGAAAGTGCAAGAAACAGTGTAAACTATTGTTATTTCTTTGCGGCTGTTTTGACTCTTATAGTTTCTGTTGCCACCGCAATAAGAAGCTTCTCAAAATTAAAGCTTATAAAAATGTTGTGACTTTGAAGGACAGATAATAAATAAGACAACAAGGTGGTATATTTACAAGAGTGTATTTACAGAGGTAGATAATAGTATGTTACAGAACGACTTCTCAAAGACTGCTTAGAAACTTTGTTGTATACATCGCGCCTAGAAGATTCCATATAGTCACGAAATAGGGTAGATCATTAGCACACCATAACACCCCCTTTTTAGCCTTGCTACATATGGAGTCAATGCTTTTTCTTTAAGGGTTTATTACAACCAAGTCCGTAATCTTACGTTTTCATTTTGATATTCACTGTTTAAAACCTGTTTGCATAATTTGTATCGAAATTTTTTCGAACATAGCATCCTTAGAGAATTATTTTCGACAGCATCTCAATATCGTTTCCTCATCTTATTAATGTGTATTTTGTGGGTAAACCTGAGCCCCTTTACCATGTAAATCATGTTTCCAATCCGTTTATCTTCTATCCCTGTTTCTTAATAGAATTTATTGTTTTTGAACATCCGAAAGAAAACTTTTTCAACAACTTAGAAGTGTCCCGTCGTGACATTTTTTTTTCACGTCCTGGTTTCGTATGGTTTAACAATAACAGAATTTTAATCTTCTTTGAAAACATTTCCTTCGGTTGACGCTATCGATTGTGGAACATTGTTGTTTGAGGTCATCCTATATACCTGCAAAACTATTGAATGGTTTTTTTCAGTATGTGTACCCTCGTTTTCTTAAGCGCTCTTTCGAATGTATCCAGGAACCGCTCTGTCTTACCATTACTTCTCGCATGGTCCGGTACGATTGTGATATGCTCAACTACTAAAGTTTGACGGAACATTTTAAATTCACTAGACATGAACTGCGTTCCGTTATCCGATACAATACAGTCAACAACACTGCAATTCATGTAAAATACTAATGATTAGTTCTGTAGTTTATCTCTTACATTTTAATATTTCCAACCATTTTGTGAAACTGTCCACAAGTATTAGGTAATAGAAACGATCTAGTAGGCCGGAAAATAAATTTATATTTTAGATTAGGGTCTGTAAGTTTTCTGCCAGGGTCTGAACTTCATAGAATGTGTCTTTGCTGCCAAAGCACAACCTTTTAATATTTTCACCGCATTTTAAATGCCCTTGTCCACGCGTGTCTAATACATATAACTTCACATGAGAGGTTTGGTTTCATCCTTCAAATTCCCGTTCGTTTAGTATTATATTTTCTAATTCTGCAGGAATTACCACTTGATCGCCGTACATAACTATATCACAGATTGAATACACTTCCGAGATTCGTCGGTTGTTTTTTTTTCTTTTCTTTATTTTTCTATGTTCTTTAAGAAATTGTGGCCTGTTGTTTTTTCTTTTATTTCTCCGAGTGTTACCGGAATGGCGTTACATAATGTATTTTTTTTACTTCTACTTCAGTTTGTAGAGAGGCAATCAACGTGTCTTTAAGGGGTTCAGCATATTTTTAGATATGTCTAAATTATCCCTCAGCATTTTCTCTGCAGGTAGTAATGTACGCGACGCGTGCATGACAGGTTTCAGCGACCCATCTTCTATTATCTGTAATACGAAAGCCCCGATGCAGTAGCGACAATGATTTCTAGATCTTTATTGTAGCTCCTCAGAAATAATTCTTAGGTGAGAATATGTTTTTTTAATTTTTTCAAATGCCTCTTTACATTCTGTTGTTTGGACCCAATAGTTTTTCTTTGGCTTTAGCTTATAAAGAGGCGCTCGCGATTCGTGCATATTTTAGATAACATCAGTGTAATAATTTTCTTAATCAATTTTGTAATATTGATTAGTTTTCCGGGGACTCCATATATTTATCGCACTCGCTTGTTCTAGTCTTTTAACACTTTTGTCTATAATTTGACGAATATATTTATTTTTCTATGAAAACATCGCAATCACATTTTTCCTCTTCAGTTTAACTTCATATTCCTGACTTCCTTTAAATACTTCGTGTACATATGATTTGTGTAACTCATTTCTTGTACTGATAACTAGAATGTCATCTAGGTAGGTTGTAGTAAATTCCAGTCCTCTAAGCAATGTGTCCATTACTCGTTTAAAAATGGTTGGTTCAACCTTAATTGTAAATTGACATCGTTCGAATATATACAAACCCCTACATTTGTGCACGTTTCATCACAATCAACCTTTGAAAAAGATTTTCCTCACATGAGTTTAGTGAATATCTCTTTTGGGCTAGGCAGACGGTAGTGATGATCCTTTAGTGCATGGTTAAATCAAGTGGAGAAATCTGCACAAATATTTTGCTTTTTTACGTAGACTGTAAGCGAAGCTATACTATACTTTCGATAATACTCCCATTTTTACCCATCTATTTAATTCCTCGTTAATTTAATTCAATGACGCGATTTTTTTCTAACTGGTGAAATATTCTTTTAAATTGAAACTTGGCAGTCATTTTTTTTTACATTATCCCAGTCCATCAGAAAAAAACTTCCGAAAAGTTTTCTTATAATTCGTTCTTTAGTCTCTCTGAAACGGCATTTAAAATCTCATATGCTGACAGAATGAATTTATAGACATATTCAATAATTGAAATTTGTATACCCAGTTCGTGTCAAAGAGTTTGTTTGAGTTGTTCATCACAAAATTTTACATGTCGATTATTTTCTTTTTAATGTAACGTCAGCGATTAGTTCGCATTCAAATTTGATTCGCTCATCAGTGATGCTATCAGCTATTTTTTTTAGTTCTAATCAAAGTTGGTTTTCCAATATTATTCCATGCTTGATGATCTATCATTGATAAATCTGAGCCGGAATCAAGTTGTAATTTAATTTTCTTGTCATACTCAGACATGCCCACATTTTGTAAAAAAAGAGATGTTTTAGGGCTAAGCAATTTAGTTTATAATTGTATCGCTTAAACAAATGCAAGCTTGCTGTTTTTCTGGTGATATATAATTGACGAATTTGGTATTTCAACCGTACCCAATTTTCTTAGTAGCAAACGAACGAATATTTTAAATATCGGTCGATTTCGCAGTTTGTATTATAAAAACCTTTGTATCGTCTGAAATACGATGCAAACGTTATTTCGTTTTCAGGGTCGTAATTAAAATTATCAATAGCACTCAAAAATGGTTTTGTGAAAATGCAATTTCATCTTCATCATTTGACCCCTATTCGATAATTCGTACATGTTTCTGTTCTTGTTTCGTATGAAGAAATATTTCCTCAAATTTTTAAATCTCTTCGAGACGGAGCTTTTCTATATTTTTTTCTTCTGATATTCCATTTGTTCTATTTTTTCTCGGATATTATCTTCCAGTCGAAGCTGTTGTTCTTGTTGATGTTTAATGATGTGCAATATTCCAGTTGTAAATTTCTCAATTTTTACTCCTAGCGACTTTTTCATGTTTTTTTTTAATGCACGGTCGTAACTATTCTCACTGGAATATAAATTATCAACTTCTCACCGAGAGAAAAAAATAAGCTCATTCAATCTTATTTTCGTGTTCCTGATTAAACCAGAGAAAAAATGAAGAAAAATCAACAGACCTTTTTTTTTCATGCTTGAGCAATTTAGATTTCAAAACCTCGACTTGAAATCTTTTTCGTCCAACTCAAGAACAATAACTTTTTTTCAATCTTATTTTCTGACTGTTGTGGGGTACAAATCACCCCTATTTAAGAACTAATGGAAACAACCATCTATAATAAATACCATGGTTGTAAAGACTCAAACAGACGACATTCCTATTCATGTTTTACCGCATGGTAGGAATCCGGTCATCTCCTACTACATTTAGTGGCGTTATTGTATTGCTATGAATAAATACATTGTATATTTTAACCTGTCACAATTTGTGGTTGTTATCTTTGTGACCCCTAGCACGGGTCTACAACACTGACGTTGGGGTGTTTTGCAACACCTGGTGTGTTAAAAATCCAGTACAGCTTTTAACTTCTAGCTGTTTCTGTTGTAATTAACAGTTTTCAAGGAACACGACTTAAGTCTTCTTTTCGAAAATCCAACATTCTAGTAGTAGTAACGGTTATGTTGTATCCGATATAAGTCCGAGTTCTTATAAATAGTGTTGTGAAATTGAAGGGCCGATAATAAATAAGACAACACGGTGGTATATTTACAAGAGTGTGTATTTACAGAAGTAGAGAATAGTATGTTACAGAAAGACTGTTGCGAGACCTCTTGGAGACTTAGTTTTAAGCTCCTCTATACATAGTGACTAAAAAAATTAATATAGTCACGAAATATGGTAGATCACTATCACACCAAAACATTAATCTTATTTAGGGGTGAGTGCAAACTTTTAAGGGGGTCGGGCCAAATTTTTTTTTTTAACTTAAAATATTTCTCAGGGTTGGGGGAGAGTAAATATTTTGAGGGGTGAGAGAGGCTGGAGGGTAAACATTTTTTGGGGGTGGGGCCAACTATTTTAGGGGGTCGGGGCAATTTTTTTCGCCTTGCTTTTCTCAATTGGGCATGAAACTGTGGAGCTGATGGACTTTGACAAAATAATAAGTGACAAAAGCTCACAAATTTAAAATTCAATAAATCTGTTTATCAGATAATTAAAAAATATAATTGTTTTTCAAATTCATTGTTTTCATTTTTCCAATCAACATCATTATGAATTTTTAATTTCTTTTTATCCTCCAAGAAAAAAGAAACGGATCTTATGAATAGGGCCTCTGCACGCCACTGACCAAACGGTGTAGGTATCTTTAATAAATACTTGTTCTTAAAATAGGTTTTGATTATCCTTTCGTGTGACATTCTCGTTGTTATCAATAACATTAAAGGAGTTGGTCTTAACACCCTCTGCTTACAACAGCTCCTATACATCTGCCGATACTTTAATACCATCGCACTATATTCTTTAATTAAAAAGGAGTTACTCTTTTGCTGATTTCTTTAAAATTTTATTTTTGAGGTTATTAATGTTTTATATTAGCAGTCGCATAGGCGGGACTAAATAATTTGTTAAATACATTATAAGTACGTTATTATATTGCTAATAACACATACAACAATAACAAATGAAAGCAAAGAAGCAAAATTTGATTCGTATATTACGAACACGATGGCATATGTAAGATTATGCGAATAGTGAATAATACACGATGTTGTTTAAATCTATTTGCGGGATTTGTTTTTCAGATGAACCATGTTCTAGAATATTGCTGTTAAAAAGAAAATAGTACAAAATTGGGTGCTTATGCATATCAGCCCTGACATTGAAATATTTAAAGAATGTATAAACTTTATTATGTACTTACGTGTTAGCTGAAAATAAGATTGTGCAGAAAAAATTACGCAAATTCATCCAGTAGTTATTTAATTATAAATAAAAAACGATTTTAACGATGTTATCACTCGGTAGATATTTCCACCATTTTGTATCTTAGATTTTCCAGTGGTCAAGGACGATAACTCATTTTCACGATTTCGGGGTTTGGGGTCTCCATTGTTTACAAAAATGTCATTTTTTTTCTTTTTCTTATATTTAAATAACTACTGGATGAATTTGCGTAATTTTTTCTGCACAATCTTATTTTCAGCTAACACGTAAGTACATAATAAAGTTTATACATTCTTTAAATATTTCAATGTCAGGGCTGATATGCATAAGCACCCAAAATTGTTATGATGTACTCATCAGTTAGGGTTAAAAATACAGCAAACCAGAATTTACGGAAATTAATCTAGTATTTTTGTTCTTAAGAAAATTAAATTCAAGTTTTATCGATAAAATGCTTTTCACCGCCATTTTTAATGAACATAAAAGTAAAACAAAAGCATAAGATTTTATTAATTATCGCCATTATCTCACACAATTTTGAATTATCTCCCTTGACCTTCATACTTCACCGTTGTGTACAAAAATTGGAGCGAGAAACCTCTTATCGATATTTTTTTATTTTAAACAGAAATACTGGATAAATTTACGTAAATTTTGGTGTACTGTATTTTAAAAACTCAACAGATAAGTACTTCATAAAGTTCTAGATTAATTTCCGTGGATTTGGGTGTACTGTATGTTTCCATGAACAGATATTGGTATAACGGCATAGCAATCGAGACGTATTAAGACGTGCAGCGCACTGGCTGGTAAACTTCGGAATAAAGTACCATGAGCACCTTGCACCTCTAACACACGAACATCTAGGTCAACACACGATGAAAAGTGATTTCTTTCATTGAAATATGTTTATTTACAGATATATTTAATACTGAAAATTACATTTTTCCAGTGATATTTTAAAAAAAATGTTTTATCATAGTTCACCCCAAACAAGGCAGGTCGCTACTGTAAACGTAAGGTGCTACTGAGAATTAGGGTGGAAGTTCTGGGGTCATCCTAATTTGGGAGCTGTGCAGTGAGATGTCTGTTCACATTAGTTTTAAATTTGTGCTTGTCAGTACAGTTGGTGAAACATGGAGCAGAGGGGAGTTACAGAGGCCGGCAGCACGAGGAAAGAAGCTATTGGAGTAGAAGTCTCTCCGGCACCCAGAGACCTTCACAGTGAATTGATGATACCTTGCTGATTGTCGCGTTCATCTGGTGTATTTACATCGAAAGGGCACTAGAGCAACAAGTTCATTGGAGCACAATCCATTGAAGTTCTTGTAAAGCAGGCATGAGGATGCAACATTACGGCGATGGGACAGGGGTTGGAGCTTGGTGGATATTGAGGGACCTATTTAATTAGCAACTCTTTTATTAACTTTGTCTAAGAAGGAGAGACTGGTGGATGGTGCACCAGAATAGATGTGACAACAATACTCCATGCATGGGCGGATGGTGGCTTTGGAGAGATATAGGATAATGTCAGATGTGAGAAGTTTACTAACACGGTAGAGGAAGCTCATGTTCCTTGCAGCAACTTTGGAAATGTCTTCAATGTATTTGTTCCAATTCATGTTTCCTGTGAATGTTAGACCGAGGAGTTTTAACGTTGGACTTTCAGGTAGAGTGTTATTTGTCATGGTTGAAGTGTCTTGTAGTTATTGAAGGGACGGATATTTGTCTTTGCAGCATTAAATGTTACAATCCATTTATGACCCCATTCCACTACAGACTGGAGGTCACTTTCTAAGGATTACGCCATTGCCTCGGATATGTTTGCGTTCGTTTTGCCCACATGACGAGAGTATAGCGTGGTGTTGTCAGCAAATATACCCATTTCAGATACAATATTAAATAAATTACATAAATTAGCATCATGGAATTAAAAAAAAAATTTTTTTACAAATACACAAATGAATGTTTTTTTTTTTGCATACATATTTATTGAAGAAAATGTGTATGTGTCCAAAAATATTAAAATTATAATTATAAATTTAGTAATGAGTCTTGGATTTTTTTCTTATGTTTACGTAACATACATATTTATTGAAGAAAATTAGTTTTTATCTAAAATGTATGTATTTCTTCTGTGTTTACAAATAATCGGTTATAATTACTATTGGAAATTATTAACGTCCCGCTCACTGACTGGCTGCAGCCTTGTCCCTTAAGGGTCTCACGGATTGGATGTCAGGCATCCCAACCCCTACTCCCTTCGGGGTCACGTGAGTCAGCCCATAAAAAGGCTTGCACGCTGTGTCCCGGTCTCTTTTCGACCCACCTTTTGAACCTGGTAGGACCGCGGCTGGATGCTTCTGTTACAAAGCCCTCGACGGCAGTCACAGAGAGCCCCTACTCCTTCCTGTTGCCAACCATCTTGGACTGAAGTGACTACATCTCGACAAGAGCCAGAATTGGAGGTGGGCGCACGTGCAACCTGTTACCAGAACTATCACAAGATAAGTTCGCGAAGCACGTTTTCGCAAACCTAAATTAACTTCCTCCTTTCTGAACTTTGAACTCACCATTTGTTGTATATATTTGCCCTCGTGTTTTCTCACAAGTAAAACGGTTTTAAACTTATATACAATTGTTGTTGTGTTCCTTCTCACAAAAGTTGTTGCCCTGTTTCTATTTTGCACTTATCTACATGATTGTTATTGCATTCTCACGTGCGAGAATTAAACTTTCTTCCAGGGATATTAAATCCCAACATTACAACCGGAAAACAGTTTGAATCATCTCCCCTTTCAACAGACTCTTCTAAATAAGCACCTATGATTTAAAGATGATTGAATGCAACCCCAATTTGAATCCACGGGGCCACCGCCCCGTGCCCCCTTCCTGCATGCTACTCTTTGTGACTTTTAAATTTTAAAGCATTGAAACTATCAAATAGGATGTCATTTCTGGTTTTAAAATTCTTAGCAAATCGTCATTTATTAAACGCTTGAAAGTTCTTGAAGATATTTATATCCAATTATTTTATAGATATAGATTAAAATAGTAATGTTATAGAATCTAATCTATGTTTTTTTGTTTGTTTTATAGAAACACTCCCGTCTTCAAACGTTGTTTTCCCCTACGTAACACTTACTCTTAAAACAACGTTAACAAAATGATTTTCAGCTTCATAACAATTTCATTCAAATAAAATTAGATCAGCAAACAATATCAATTAAATTCAAGATATGTTTTAAAATAGGAACAAAAATTGATAACTAAACGATATAATTAAAAAAAATAATGTGTAAAAAGTAGAAAGCGAAACGAAGACTCCCGGCCACGACTAAGTAGTCAATAAAATAATGTGAAGATTTAAAGAAAGTATTATATAATAAACATATTAGATAGAGGATTGGTGTCATGTAAAATGGTTCTTTTGTTACCGGAAATCAGTGTACAGGTTATTTATCTACCTCCCACAGCAGTAAGATGTTACACAAGGTCGGAAAGTGGGATTTGATGGGTCAGCACCCTAGAGGAAGGGCACTTATGACCGTCAAAAAATGCCTGAGCAGCCTCGTCGGCATTCCTCGGTAGGGGCGCCTCAGGCGATTAGCAGTAATCTAACCCCTTCTCAAAGGGTGAGAATGCAAAGCCTGGGAGTGTGGATCTCCTAGAACTGCACAGGACATACCCACAGACCGGCGTCATCAAGCCCCAAAGGCCAAGACGATACCGGTCTATGGGGTGTAGTATCCATCGGAATAGATACTACACTTTCATCCTAGCCAAAATCAGTGTACAGTGTTCCAGTCAATTAAATTCAGTAGGCCTATACATAGCGTGGCCGTAATGACGGCCACGCCTATAATGATTCTTTTATTTTATTATTTATATATTTATTTATTTATTTATTTACTTATTTATTTAGACGTCTGTCTGTCTGTCTGTCTGTCTATAATGCTATGTTCCTCTATTAGAATAGTAAGTTATTAAAATAAATACAAATTAAAATAATTTTAAATATCAATCTGAAATCGCCCCGGACTATCATTTCTGCTTGTTTCCAAAATATTTCATTTTCTGCGAAGCTGTTTTCTGGTCGCCATCTTGAACTGTTCCAAGAACAACACAACTGAACGAATCACTCACTTTTTATGTTTCAAATCTTATAGTTGTCTTACTATTATTATTTCTTTAAAACATGCCATGCGACAGAATATTGGATAAACGTAAGTATAATATCACTTGAATTTCTTTAATTTTTCAATTTAAAAAAAAGTTTCCTTTGAAATTTAACAAAAGAATCCCAATTTATTCTCTAACGGAACTGTTCGAGAATAAAATGTGATATTTGCTTAAAAGAAACTGACAATAAATTGTAAAACAATTTTACGTTTCATATTCAGTTTCTTGAAGGAAATATTGGTACTTATATCGATCTTGACCCAGTTTTCGCGAGTTTCTTGTCGGAAGCTTTCGGCTATCCTACGCAAACGCCCGAGAGATGACGAGCCGATTTGTACCAGACGACAATTTTGATACGGTGATGCGTTCTATGATTTTAAGTTATATTTTCAAGAAATTTTCTAAAAGAAACAACAACAAAAAAAAAACAAGGAAAACATAGCGAAGTTACTGTTATCAAATAAATATTTTCTGTTATTTTGATGCGTCCTATAATTTTTAGTTATATTTGCAAAATAAATTTAAACAACAAAACAAATAAAACAAGCAAAACCGATCGAAATTACTGTTATCAAATACATATTGTTAACCCTAAACCCTAACACTAAATCCTAAACTCTAACCCTAAACCTAAACTCTAACCCTAACAACAACAAAAACAAGCAAAACATTATCATAGGACGCAGCACCGTATGGTTCAAATCGGCTCGTCATCTCTCGGGCCTTTGCGTAGGATAGCCGAACGCTTCCGACAAGAAACTCGCGAAAACTGAGTCAAGATCGATATAAGTACCGAAATATTTTTAAAAAACATTATTTGAAGACGATTAAGAAATATTATGGCAAAGTCAAATATTAAAAAAAATTGTTAAAAGGAATTTTCGTTATTTACCCACCATTTTACAGACCAATTTTTTTAGTATTTTTCTTTTTTGCTAGAAAATTCCGTTTTTTCCCCCGATTTTTTCAAATATTTGATTTTTAAGTGTGGGGTCACTTTCCTATATAAATTTAACATAAAATGATCATCCATTTCTTGCCATCACCAATTTCCGGACATAATAGCGCACAAGAGATAATAACATTTGTTTTAATGTTGTTATTTTTTTATTAACACATTTGTGTGTCGGAAAGAAGTAACTAACTTTAGCTTTTTGTAGAATAGTGCGCAATTGACTTTTGCCGCTTTTGTACAGACTTTTTTTTTCTTAAAAAGTTAAGGCATCACACGTAGAGGCTATACAAGCCGGGTGGTTGTTGGGCAGTTTCGGTTGCATAGGAAAGCTAGTGTGTTACGGGCTCATTTTGGCATCGTTTCTGCCGGTGTTTGAACGTGGGAGGAAAGGCATGGACAGAGCACACACATTCAGAGCATGCACTTTGTGCTTCTGTATGATTGGGGTACAGATGAAATTTTCATCTAATTTTAAAGAGTCTGTTCAAAGGGGAGATCATTCTAACATTTTTTTTATTATTGTTGTAACCATAACCCATGAGGAAAATCAAGAAAATTAGTAAGAAAATAAGTTTTAAAAAGAAATCACTTATGCAGTTCACAGACCAGGCTGAAATAATAACGTTATAATTTTGAAAGTCATTCTAAACATGAGGAAGTGGGGGTTGATTAACTATTTTGTTTGTTAAATTGTAAGGTGAAAGTACAGAATAGTTAATCAACCTTCCACCTCCCATGTTAAGAACGGCTTTCTAAATGTTGTTGCTTATTTGAATGGGCTCTATAGCCTTTTAAACGATAAAGAGTCAATCCATGTCAAAGAATATGTGGTACGTCTCTGAAATATGTAACATATAGTTTTTAGAATAATAATTTGTGTGTAATATATATATATATATATATATATATATATATATATATATATATTGTTGTGAAGTTGTTCCACAGTAAATAATAAATAAAGGAAGTTAAGTCGAGGGTTGGTTTAACAAGTGTATTAACAAAGTAAGAAAGTGACTAGCTCTTGGCTAGACAGTTACAAGACTGTGTTTTGTCTTCTGGTGTCTCGCACTATTTATAGTGACAACCGGTGTTGTTTCTCCTGTGTAAGAACGGCCGGTGTAACACCCCCCTTTGAAAATATCCCCTCTGGGGATTAATAACGTTTTTGTTCGTTTTTTCTTTTGTGCTTATGATAAATTCATCCACCTCTGCCTTACTCTTAATCTCATCAAGCGTTACTGGATGTTCTCCTGTAGTGTCACATAACATATTTTTTACTTCAGCTTCCGCTTGAATGGCTGCTATCACCATATCCTCCAATGGTTCCGTCTGCTTAGGTATCAACCTTGATAACCCGTCTGCATGACCAAATTTCTTAGATGGTACATACTCCATTTGAAAATTGTAGTTAAGAAGAATGGTACCCCATCTTTGGAGTCTATTCGCAGTGTGTTGTGGTAGTCCCTTTTTCGATCCGAAAATCGTTAATAAGGGTTTGTGGTCTGTTTGTAACAGAAATTGTCTACCGTGCAGGAAACGATAAAATTTCTTTACCGCGAATATAATGCTTAGCGCATATTTCTCAATTTGAGAGTAGTTTTTTTCGGCTGGTAGAAGTGTTCGGGATGCATGGGCTATGGGTTTTAATTTTCCATCATCTATTTTGTGCAATATGCATGTTCCTATACCATAGTTGCTGGCATCACTTGCAACTACAATATCGCGCTTGGGATTATAATGTGCCAGAAACAAGTCAGACATTAAGATATCTTTAATTTTCTGAAACGCTTCTTCACACTCTTGCGTCCAGACCCATTTTTGGTCCTTCTTTAACAGTTCATTTAAGGGTGATCTTAGTTCATGCATGTTTGGTACGAACACATTGTAGTAATTCGCCAACCCTAAAAAACTTTGTAGAAACGCAATATTTTCTGGAGCAGGCATGTTCCGTATCGCCATTGCCCTATCTGGGTCTGGCCTTCTTCCTTGCTCATCGATGATTTGTCCTAAGTATTTTATTTTTCCCATGAAAAAAGTACATTTCTCATCTTTGATTTTAAACCCATAATCCTGGATTTTTTTGAATACTTGGTTTACATGAGTCTTGTGTTGTTCTTTGCTAACGCTGTTTATTAACACATCGTCCAGGTACCCTACTGCGAAATCCATTCCATTTAACATCATGTCCATAATTTGTTGAAAAATCGCAGAGGCGACCTTTACTCCAAAAGGAAGTCGGTTAAATTTGTATAATCCCTTATGGGTATTGATACATAGCAGTTTTGAACACTCTTCATCGACAGCGATTTAGAGATAAGCGTCGCTGAGGGCGATTATAAAAAAATATTTTCCTCCACTCAGTTTCGCAAATATTTCTTCAGGGCTTGGAAGAGGGTAATGGTGATCCTTTAATGTCTTGTTCAAGCCTGTGGAAAAGTCGGCACAAACCCGAATCTCCTTATTCTTTTTCTTAACATAAACTGTATGTGAAGCCCACTCACTGTGATCAATTTTTGAAATGACAGCCATGTTCTCGAGTCTTTCTAATTCACCGTCTATTTGCTCTATAGCGGCGTATGGAACATTTCTTTTCTTTCTGAACACAGGTAGTTCATTTGTTTTAACTTCAAACTTTGCTACCACTTTTGTACACCTTCCAAGACCGCCTGAAAATACGTCTGGAAAATTTTCTTTTAATTCCCTCTTGAGTTTTTCTGCCTCCACATTCGAATCCTCAACCTTTTGGCAAAAGGAGCTTAAAGGCAGATCCCATAGGCTAAACTTTTCAATCAGATCAGTTCCAAAAAGGTTATTCGTTTTTCGCATAACAAAAATTTTGGCTTTTACGGTCTTATTCTGGAAAGTAATATTCGTCAATAATTCCCCTTCGAAGGTTATTTTTTCACCACTGACGCTTCTCGCCGTTTTTTGTGATTTGATCATAGTGGGTCTCCCAAGCTTCTTCCATGTCTGTACATTAATCATGGAAATGTCAGACCCACTATCAAGCTGTAGTCTTACTTTTTTTTAAGCATTTTGACCTGTACATATTTCCGGATATTTTGTTCTTCAGGTTCAATTTTTGTCAATTTAATGGCTGTCTTTCTACCAGATTTTTTTCTACAACGTGATGCCTTATGTCCTTTCTGGTGGCAGTTGTCACATTGTTTGAATATGTAGGGACACTCATTGTACCAATGGTTATCTCCACACCTCCAACATGGTTCAGGTGGATCTTTTCCATGTTTTTTTTCTCTGGTTATTCATTGAAGTCAATTTTTTCTTCTGATGGATTTTTTTAATGTGCGACACTCCGTTTTCCTCTGTCACCACTGTCCTGTTTCAACGCAACAAAACGTTCACAGTTTTCCGCTAAGTTTTGTATTGTTAGACATGGCTCATTTTCGAGTTTATTTAAAATACGACGTCTGATTTCAGAGTCTTTATTTAAGACCAGACCTTGCAAGAATATTAAACATTTAAAATTATCCGATGATAATTCCTCTAATTTAAAATCGTCGCAAAGTTTATTTACTATACTTGCATACGTAATGTAGTCGTCTTCCTCTCTTCTAGTGACATTTATACACTTATATCTCCTATGGAAAAGAGAAGTTTTTGTAGAAAACAGTTCTGTTAGTAAAGTAACTGCCTCCTGGAAGTTCAACTCACTGGTCTTTTTTGGAAGGATAAAATTCACGAACTTTGTATGCTCGGCAGCTCCTAATTTTCTTAGCAAAAATCTAACTTTTTTAGAGTATGTCCATGTACTGCAGTCCGATACAAAAATATCCTCATATCTTCTATAGAAGTGAGCAAAAGTGACATCGTCTTCTGGATTATAACTGAAAATTTCGATAGCGCTCCACACAGCCGTCTGGGAGAATGCATTATGATTCTCGTTTGCTTTCGTTAACTGTGTTGCCTCCAGAAATTTTCTCTGTTCCTCCTGTGTTTTTATCAAGAGTTCTTCGAAGTGTTTCTGCTGTTGTAGCAGTCTTTCTTGGAATCTTTCTTCTCGTGTTGTCGCCAGCTCTTTTTGTTCAGCATGCATTTTTCTTTGGGCTTTTGCTATTCCAACAACTCTCTTTTTAATTTCTCCTCAATTTCAACTTGCTTTCTTTGAAGTTCCATTTGTTGTTCAACTTGCTGTCTTTGTAACGCAACATTTTGTTCCGTTTGGAATTTAAGTAATTGAAAAAGAGAATCTTTGAAGTCAGTGTCCATCATTCACAAATTCAAGTTATGCACCACACAATTTACACTTGTAAAAATAAATCAGTTTTCCCCACAACGTGCTTAATATAATTAGTTTGCTAAACTAATAGACAAAACAAGAAATATATTATTCCTTAATAAAAACAATTTAATCCCAGTTCTTTTGTTTGAAAAATAAAACTAAGACATTTTTTTTTTTAAATTATATGTGTACGCAGTTTTGCAAAACCGAGTCCGTCGCTATAAGCCTAATAAGACTAGTTTTATGGGAAATCTTTTTAACTCCTTTTCATTTTGTAAAAATGCGACTTGCTTATTTAACAGTTCTTCGTTAGAAGCACAAATGACTTACGCGAATATATTTTTTTACTGTCCGTCTTTTGCTCTCGACAATTCTGTGGTAGACCGTTTTAATAAATAGTCAATCCGGATTTTGCTCAAATATCAGATGCTGTCCTAATAATAACGACAAACTTACACAATATATGTTATAGTTTACGCGGATAACATTTATCTTAATGAGTCAGTGAAACTTGAAGAGAAAAATAAAGGTATCAGTGTATTCAATTATTTCAATAATTGAAAATGTCTTACGCGTTTTTTAGTTTTCGATTTTTGGTAGCAAGTTTTGAATTTGTGTTTTTTTTGTTTTTTTTTCGCTTAACTACTCAGTAGTTAATTTGCTGTTAATCCTTGCGAATCCAAATATCTGACTAAGATGGGTTTTTTCCGTGAAGATCTTGCGAATCACTTTGGTTGATTTTTTTTTTTTGCAGTGAACTCGTTTCGATTCCTCGTCGCCAATCTGTTGTGAAGTTGTTCCACAGTAAATAATAAATAAAGGAAGTCAAGTCGAGGGTTGGTTTAACAAGTGTATTAACAAAGTAAGAAAGTGACTAGCTCTTGGCTAGACAGTTACAAGACTGTGTTTTGTCTTCTGGTGTCTCGCACTATTTATAGTGACAACCGGTGTTGTTTCTCCTGTGTAAGAACGGCCAGTGTAACATATATATATATATATATATATATATATATATATATATATATGCATTATTGATTATTATCATTGATACTAAAAGTTTACTAAACTGTACATCAGGATTTAAACATTTATGAAAATATAAGTGATGTTTGCTTTCTTTTGTTCAGTATTGTTCTGTGTGTTAATAAGCATTACATAGGATATAAATCTATTAACCGAATGTAATGAGAGTCTTTAAGGGGTATAGAATATGCTGGAAAGTTCTTCAGAATTAGCCCTTGCATACTGACTTAACTAAGTGCTATTAAGAGAAGATGCTTGTAATTATTAACTCATAAATCTAGAATCTATCTCCATTTAGCAAGAGACACTAAAACTAAAAAGTAGATTCTTAATCAATGCCTAGTTTATGTTTTTTACAAAATGGGCATAGAGATATGTGGTATAGTACCCAGGCATGAGGTTACTCAACTCAGTGAGATGGACTTGTAGATTTATATATTGATCATCCATGTAGGAGACGAAAACTCTGATGTAAAAGTAGCTGTCTATATCGTCTGTCAGTTTTCTTATCCTGGCTTGCCACTGGACCACAAACTTTGTAGGTTAGTATACTTGTGGGGTAGTACAAATACCTGGTATAATATCCAGTTGCGGTGTTACCCCGCTTGGTGTGATAGACTTTTAGATAATTCATGTAGGGGACAGAAACTAGTATATAAAACCTGCACTCTATGTCGTCTCTTAGTCATCTTACTTTGGCTTGTCACTGAAACGGACTTTGTAGAAGGATAGCATGTTGTGCATGTCTCACAAGCGCACAGTATGGCAATCTACATGTACAGATATCCCTACAAGACCTACAGCAATAAAGAAATAATGATGTGTAAAGACTGAAAGCACATAATTAACATTTGGCACAGGGTGCAGTGTAAGGTTTACAAAATGTCTGTTCAACTCAAGCACATCAGCAACCTGTGACTAGTGGAAGTCTATACAAGCAGCATGGTACCAAAATACTACAAATAAAAAAGCAAAGTATATACAGCCATCTAGAATGTTTGCACACTCCTTGGTCATGAAGAGTCTAAGCATCCTGGACAATGAACTGCAAACGAACTAAATATAAAATCGACATTGCGGCACTGAGGGAAGTCTTATTAAGCAGTGAGGCTCAATTGATAGAGATCAAGGCTGGGTATGTGTACTTCCTGAAAAGTTTGTCGGAGGGAGAAAATAAAGTACGTGGAGTGGGATTTGGTGTTCACACCGAGTTAGTTTATATAATCAGGCAGCCCCATGTCTTTAGAAATAGAATTACCGACCTTCCTTTTCCATTGCACTAGAACTGCTTCATGAATGTCATCTCAGTTCTTGTCAATTATTAGCAGTGACGAGGGGACTATCATGTCCTATCAAAATCTCAGAAAGTAAACTTGATTCCAGAAGCTGGAAAAAATTTTCCTCTAGGAGACTTCAATACCCAAGTCAGAAAAGATCATGAAAGTGGACAACATTAGGTAAATATCGAGTAAGAGCATGATTAGCAATGGTCTACACCCCCTTCACCTCTGAACTGAATGTGGACTCATCATTTGCAACAGCTTTTCACAACGTATGTGTGGGCGGATCATTTAGTTTGGTTTGTGCGATTTAGTGCGGGTGAACCCGTACAACCGAGTGAAAATAGGGCTGTTCTCACAGTTGGAGCTCACAAGTGTTGACAGGGCCACCACGTTGACGAAACCTCGGGTCAAGCTGCACCTGCGCATAGGGGTTCTGTGACGTCACAGGCTCTTGTGTGGGAAACAAAGTTTTGTAAGTCTGGTTTTTTGAAGCAAGCTGAACAGACTATCTCTCCATGTAGTCTGCAAATGAAAAGGGGAATTTATTTCCTTAAAAGAATACAGGCGTGATGAGATTCCTTTCTCCCCCTCCTCAGATGGCTAAAGACTTAATGAACCATAGATACTTAGGAATTAACTACGATAAAAGTAGTGAATTGATCTCTCTCTTTGTTAGTAAAACATCTGTAAGAACGACAGAAACTTGACGCTAAATAAATGTAATCACATTTAGAAGAGAGAGTATGCCTTGTTTTCTGCTGTGTATGAGAATCTTTGTTACAGCCCAATACAAGATGATGATACTGGGTGTGCGGCATGTGACGATGATGGCAGCTATGTACCACAGAAGTCCCGAAACGAGTAGAGAACTTAACCGCTGGACGACATCGAGACGACACCCCTCCACGACGAAGAAGAAAAGGTATGAGTAATTAAAGGACTATGTGACAATTACACTTGCCAGTCAGTAAAATATATTTAAGGAGATTCACATACGTTCCTGTATACTCCAGTATTAAATGCAAAGGATAGGAAATAATGTAAAGGGAGATAGGCACTTTCACTATGTATAGGTGGAGATATGTGAGGAGAAAAAACATCCCACTGCTCTAAAGGGAATACATCTTGCTGGAACAAAAACGCTGAACCTTGTAGATAGTTTTATTTATAAGTACTAGATAAAATCAAGTCCACATTTACTTTTCACTAATATTAGACTGAAAGCAGTTGAGGAAATAGTTATTACTTTATAAATTACTCAAAAGATAATGCAAGTACAAACCGGCAGATCCCATGATTTATCCACCAAAACCGAAAATAAGTGCATTTGGCCACATACCAAATCAATTTTATGAATCACCTCCTTAGACCATCTCTCATACTCTGCCAGAAGTGTTCAGAGATTGAAAGCTGAATGACCCTAATGACTTTAATATTTCCCCAAACAACTATGTATTACACCTTCTTGTATTTGCTAAACAATTAACAGAAATATTTTTTTTTTAATTTCTAACAGAGGTTGTGTATGATTTCCTGCAGGAATTAAATATGAACATTTGTGTAGCTTGCTTGCCATGAGGTCACGTATAAGATAGATGTTAAATTATATCAGAATTCTACTGGAAAAACGGTGGTGTCGAGTAGATTATATATTACTATTTGAGAGACCAGATAATTAACTTCCACATACTCTCATTTGTCCTCTTAAGTAGAAGTGTTCTAATATGCTTTTGCAGATTTTAATCCTTCATGTACTCATTATTTTGCCTCAAAATATGGAGAATATGAGGAAATTTTAACCTTAACTTTCATCTTCAGGACAAGAATTAACATGAGCAGAAGTGTCTATCTGCCAGAAAAACAAATAGGAAAGTATAAACTAAACCAAACAAGGATTCTTTAAGAGACACTTCTTTAAAAGCTGGTGATATGCAATTTCACCTTTCTTTAATCACAACATATTCCAATGTTTCAATATATTTGTCTGACATGAATACATCAATGCATAATTTTAGGGCTCATTTTTTACAGTTCTCCAATATTACCACATTACCACCATGTGCAAATCAATATTACCTTATTACCAGATTGGCCTTTCAAGTAAACACTAATGTACGTTTTCAATATTTGACACATAGCATACCGGGTTGTTGCAAGTAGACTCTCAAAGTTTTAGCCTGTAAATCATAAATCCAAAGAAATATCAATTTATCGAGCACTATTCTACCTGTAAGATTCCAGAAACCTTTGTATCTATACTATTTCAGCATGAACTACAGATTACCATCAGAGTATACACCAAACCATGCCTTGTCTGAACAGATTGACTAAATCTAATTTATATCCAGCACAAATCTTAATCCACTGTACAATTACATCCTGAATATATGTGAGCAGCATAACAGTATGAACAACCATTTTCTGATAAAATGAGTAGATTTCTTTTAATTAATCATAAAATTCTCAAAAATTACACATAAAATGGTTAAATCATAAGAAAAATGGAACACATGTGATCACAAAATGTAATAAAGTAAACATCTTGTGAATAAAATACATCACAGAGTTTAAAGATCATTAGTTCCAAAATGCTTAAAATTTTGGCTTTGATGGAAAATACAACTTCCCAAGAAAAATGTTATTCTATGAAATACAGTTCAATCAATTTTTTAGCATTAACACTTTGTTTATCATTTAACATGAATGAAACTCTTTTATTTGGTTTATTGAAATATAGATTTAGATTAAATAGTATTAAAAAACATGTATTTATTTTCATATAATTTCTCTTTTATTTACAGATGTAAACCATTGTAGAACATGATGATTTTTAAATTGGACAAAGAATAAATAAAATTCTTCAAGATATTTGCTGACATGGAAAGCCTAATAAAAGTGAAGCCATATTCTTGTCAAATTTGTGGCTCTGCATTTTCAATAAGTGGAAATTTAAAAATGCATCTACGCATACATACAGGAGAGAAACCATTTTCTTGTAAAGTCTGTGGATCTTCTTTTTCAAGGAATTCAACTTTGAAAGAACATGTTCGAATTCACACAGGTGAGAGACCATATTCTTGCCATATTTGCGGATCTGCGTTTTCATTAAATTCCACTTTGACAAACCACATGACAATACACACAGGAGAAAAACCATTTTCTTGTCAAATTTGTAATACTGCTTTTTCATGTATATCCAGTTTGAAAAGTCACATGCGAGTACACACGGGAGAGAAACCATATTCTTGTACAGTTTGTGGAACTGCATTTTCGCGAAAACAACATCTTAAAAGCCACATGCGCATGCATACAGGAGAAAAACCATATACCTGTAAAGTTTGTGAATCTTCATTTTCGTTAAATTCTAGTTTGAAAAACCACATGCTTACACACACTGGGGAACATCCATATTATTGTATTGTGTGTAAATCCCCATTTCCGGACAAATCTCGTCTGAAATCCCACATGCGAATACATTCAGGAGAGAAGCCATATTCTTGTAAAGTTTGTGGATCTGCATTTTCTGAAAATTCTAGCTTGAAAAAGCACATGCGCAGTCACACAGGAGAGAAACCATATCCATGTAATATTTGTGGATCTACATTTGCAGATAGTTCAACTTTGACAACTCATGTGCGAATACACACAGGAGAGAAACCATATTCTTGTAAAATTTGTGGATCTGCATTTGCAGAGAATTCTAGTTTTAAAACCCACATCCGCATACACACGGGGGAAAAACCATATTCCTGTCAAATTTGTGGATCCGCATTTTCACAGAGTTCTATACTTAAAGGTCACATGAGGAAACATACAGGGGAAAAACCATATTCTTGTAATGTTTGCGAATCTTCATTTGCACAAAATTCTACATTGAGAGCCCACATACGCATACACACGGGAGAAAAACCATATTCTTGTAAAATTTGTGGTTCTGCATTTTCACAGAAATCTTATATTAAAACGCACATGCGAACTCACACAGGTGAGAAACCATATTCTTGTAAAATTTGCACATCTTCATTTTCAGTAAGTTGTCTTTTAAAGAAACACATGCGAATACATACAGGAGAGAAACCATATTCTTGTAACATTTGTAATTATGCATTTTCCGTGAATGATGCATTGAAAAAGCACATGCGAACGCACACAGGGGAGAGACCATATTCTTGTAAAGTTTGTGGGTCTGCATTTGCACAGAACTCCACTTTAAAAACACACATGAAAAGGCACATAACTTGAAATATACTCATAAAACTATATTTTATTTTTAACCCTTTTACTAACTTTTATAAAGATCTATTCAATCAGCTTTTTTAAATTTCTACACAGTTAATGAACTCTGTATAAATGAATTAAACACCTTATTATAGATCACTTTTTACATTATTTTCTTAATGTATTTTTGTTTTAAGAAATATTTCTCAAATTAACATAATTAAATTATAATTTTTAAGTTTCTTTCATACTTAATTAATATGTGTATTCTCTCATTTATAAAACTATCTTTCTTGATATGTAGTTTGTTGGACAGAAAAGCATTTGAAATGACAATAGAGTGTTAGCAACAAATGAAAAGGACAACTTGGATGCTTGATAATGCTATTATTAGAGATTGTTGAATACTTAGTTTCTATGGAACTGAGAAAATCTAGATGTTGCAGAATCAGTATCCTGTCAACCTCTCTGGATTAAGGAAGAAATATGTGAGGAAACTGTGAATTTGATTATGAAATATAAAGCTAAAGGACTCTTAGGTGTTGCTGAAATGTTGAAGCTTACAGGTAGAAACATGCATTGAGATTATCACAGACTTTACCAATTAGATCATAAAATGTGTTATCCTAAAGGACTGGAAACTTAGTGCAATTGTGAATTTTTACAATCGTAAAGGGGAAACTCTAGATAGAGGAAATTACAGAGGCCTAAATTTGATGGATTGAGCAACAAATAAGAATTCAAATGAACATAATGAAATGCAACATAGATGAAATATGTTATATGTATCCTCAGACAATAAAAAGAGAAGTACATTGGTAAGAAGAAAAACTGTGGTTTTCTTTTGTGATCTGGAGAAATTATAAAATGTTTATAGAAATATAGTTTAGTTAGGCAAATTATCCCTGGTGTTATGTATTCTGAGACAAATACAAGAGAAGTACATTGGTAAAAACCTGTATTTTTCTTTATGATCTGAAGAAATTATAAAATATGTTTATATAAATAATTTAAAAGCATTGTTAAAGTCATATTTACCATTATTTTTTTCAAATTTCTTACAGCTTATTAGCAGACGCAACAATCCACACTCAGAAATACTCCCTTGTACACAAGTTTTTGCATACAATTGCTCACAGGCACATAAATATGCACACATATCTACAATGCTTATTCCATGTACACACATTATACCACACAAACTCGCACAGTACAAGCCGACATTCTCATCACAGACAAAACCCATATCTCCACCTAGCACGTTCTTGGGACACTGAACGGTAAATCTTGAAAAATTGTCAATAAAAGTTAATTAATTTTATATTTTGTCATTTTTTATTTGATTATTTCTTATCTATAATGACCATAATCTTCAATAAAGATTAACTGCTTTCATAGCATAGGGATATATTTTGTCATTGGATTATGTTGTATATAATATTATATTATATTATATATATACATATATATATATTAGTTTATATTTTTCAAGTGTTTTACAATATGTATTTGATATTTAATCCTATTGCAATGTGTATTTGATATTTAATCCTATTACAATATTTAGTAATTTATTGTTTTTTCCACCTTCTGAGGAAAGATTTATTTCTTTGAAAATTCATGGGTTAAATGATTTTTTTCATAAATTATTATTAATGTTTGTAATAAATGCCTTTGGAGACCATGTGTTTAAGTACAATATTTTATTAAAAATCATAAATGTTTTTTTGTGTTTTTTCTTATTATTTAAGAATGATAAAATATTCTTTTACAGAGAAAGAGTCCAATGAATTTAAAGGTAATACCTTAGTATTCTTGATGGTAGCTTATCGCCTTAATGTTACCGGAGACTTGTTCAGACTTCATCGCAGGGTGACGAAATGGCAGCATTTTGTTTTTTAATTTTGAACTTAAACGTATGTGGGCACGTGTGTGGGTAATAAATAAATAGTTCTTGAAGCATCTTCAGAATATTAAGTAATTAAAATAGACAAACAAATCCCTTTGGAGACCACGTTTTAAGATGCAATATTTAATTAATGGTAATTTAAATGGATTCTTATTAATTTCGAATGATAAAATATATTCTTCAGAGGAAAAGGGTCTGACTAAATTAATATTCTTTTATGGTAGCTTATCTTCCAATAACATCTCACACATGCAACGTCTGCCATTCGTATGGATCACAAAAATAATGTAGCAGATAACTTATTTTTATCGCTCAGTCCTGCTAAATAAAACAAAATAACCTCTGATAAATCCCAAGAAGAAAAAAAGTTTAATTGAAAATTCCAAGTTCAGGATGTAATGTTCGTTGAAGCGTTCATCATCTTTCTAAAGCTTATCTATTTTTTTTTTACATTGGTTCATTTACTTTTCTACATTCTTTTTATCAAACAATAGGGTTCACTCTTTTTTTCTGATTTCTTTAACTAGTCCTCACTTATGGCTGTGTAACATGCAAATCATAGTTGTTTTCTTTTTGTCTTTTTCTGTTGTTTTATTCTTTAAACAATAGGCTTCATTCTTTTCGCTTTCTTTTTTAATCTGTACACATTTTTTTCTAGTCCTCACAGCTGTGAAACTATTTACATGCAACACATTCCTTTTTTCCTTTTTTCACAACTGGGTATGTCAAGCTCATTCTCAACTGCTCTCCACTATCTCAAAATCATGCATCGCTGGGATCTCAATTGGTTTTAGGCCTTTCCTCATTTTACTTAATTTTGAATCTACTGTTTGCTGTGAGATAGGGTTCTCTAACACACCATCATCATCATCATCATCATCATCATCACTTTCACAATTACCTTCATTTGTCCGTAAACTAATAAGTTCTTAACTTATTTCTCTTTTACCACACTTTCATGAGCAATGTAGAATTCATTAATATATTTTCTTCCTCCTCCAATCTTTTACACAAACGAGGGCGAACAACTCACTTTCTCAGCTCAAGCACATCCCGCAGGCATCGAAGCACATCTCCCAATTACATTAATTCCATGGTATATATCTATTTTTAAAAGAAACCCTAACGTACACGCTTCTGATGGGAATGCTGTATACATGGCCTACAGGGACACTATCCGAAAATCTTTTCCCTTATTTCAACTATTTAAACATTTCTCAGTTGCCCAAATATCTTTTGTAAGCTAGCAGGGTTTTTCCCAAAACTTTTTCCATATTTTCTCACTAGCACAATGCAGGAATTCTCCCATCGTTTTTCGTTGGACACAAGTCAAGGGCAGATAATTGGCAAGGGCAAGTAATTATGCAAAGGGTTATGCAAATGGTGAATACCTATTTAGCTGAGTTTATGTGGCGTCAGAAGTTCAAGAACAACAAACTAGGCGGTATCTTCCAAGAAATTGCGGAAATATACCCAGTTACAATTTAATGAGGTTTACTTTTATTTACTTTCATATTAAATATACTCATTACAATAAATTATGTTTTTATCAATGTACTTGTTCTTTATTTTTTTTTGTTTTTTAAATGAGTATTACTTGCCCTTGCAAATTATCTGCCCTTGACTTCTGTCCAACGGTAGCAAATGGAGGCATAGTCATCGAAGTGACTTGTACGATACGGAAAATGGAAAAAATATTTGTAATTAAAGTTCTCGTGGATAATTTTTCCTACTTTTTTCAACATTAAACAATAAAATACGACTGAGTAAGTACTTAATACTGTTGTCATAAATAAATCATTTTTTCCGTATACCTGAAACACTGAACATGCACCAAAGCTTTTTCCTGATTTTTCATAACACCTTTTGTATTAGTTACTTTTAATCGAAACATTTTCACCCTACACCGTTTTCTGCGGATTTTTAAAACGTACGTTCTGCTTGTACGCCCGTTTTGTTGTATTAGGGATGTGTTTGTTTTTAAGACGTATATTTCTCTAGTTTTAGTTTTGTTTAATTGTAATGGTTTTAATTTTAATTAACTGTATTTCATTATAACTGGAATCTCCTTATTTTATTGGCTCCTGTTATATTATGTGTAAATAGATAATGAGAAAGGTTAACACCAAGAGATAAAACAAAACAAACACGTGGTGAGGCGTTTAGGAATTTATTTAGACGACTCGTTTAATAGACAGAGAGACCTCTGCTGTTATGTACTGCCCAGTGCGGTGGTGGCTGTTGCAGACAAGGGGAATGTTATGAGATAGGAATGGGTGATAACCCTTATCTAACATCTCCGATTTAAAAAAAAAATATTTAATTTTTTTTCTAATTCTCTGTATCTGGCTGGAAGCCAAATACTTCTTCCTCGATCTGTTCGGTTCTCTGAATAGTGTCGTTGTGTTGTTTGTGATGCTTGATTGTCTTGTTCATTAAATATATGTTCATAGTGAATTTGTGTTGGTGTGATGCTTGATTGCTTTTCACTTGCTTTTTTAATAAGTGACGTATATTACGAAGTTTACAGTTTCCTTCTGTTTTTATTAGATATGGACGAGGTTCTATACATTTCTTTATTAGCCTTCTTTTTCTGTTCCAATTTCCTTTGAATCTTATACGAACAGGGTCGTTTGTTTTCAAGGTTTGTAAATCCTTACTCTTTTCATATTGTTATCTGCTTGACACTTCTTCAGTCGTTTGCTGGTGTGGTCACTGAATAAATGAGATACATCAACTAAAAGGAATATAAAGATTTATTCGCCGAAAGAAAGGAACATAACATTATTTATACAGTGGGTTGATTATGGCAGACAAGACGTAGTAGACTTTTGCCTCGAGTTCGTCGACAACTTTACTGCAGGTCCGATAGTGAATTCAGGAACGTACATCTTGTCTCTTTGGAATACCGGCTCGAATTTCTTAATCATGATGATCATGTGATTTGGGGTTTGCGCCAAATCACGATTTTAGAGGAGTGATTCTTAATACTTAGTATCGGTTCTGGTTACTTTTAAAAGCCCTTTTTAAGGTCCTTTTTATATTTCTTTCTGCATGTCCATTTGCTTGTGTATAATTCGGACTGGTCGTATTATTAATTGTCTCACAACGTTTCAGCCGTTCTGCCACCCGGCCTTCATTAGGTGTCATGTATCGAACTCGGGAACCGTCGATCTTGACTCTCGAACCCAATCCCTTCATTGTCACGGGGGTACTACGCTTGGATTCCATTTTCTTTTTTTTGGCTCTGAGACACACTTGTTAATTCTCCGTTGCTTTAAGTTCTTCTGCTGCTACTGCTGCTTATCGCCGTATTTCCGCTGTCGCTGAATGTTACTTTCGCACCTCTAGATAACTTGCAACTTTCGAATTAGCGGCTTAGACCTCACGGCCATGTAACACTAGACAGAGTGTTCCCAAGTTCGATACATGTCACCTGATGAAGACCGGAGGGCAGAACGGCCGAAACGTTGTGAGCATGGCAACCAAGATGAGGAAGTCAGTCCGAACTCTGAAATCAATAATGGTCATAATATGGCGAAAGTATGTTTTATTTTAATAATCACCGTGTGTGATTCACAATTATCTAGTTTGTGCATATCAAAATAGCTGGTTATGTAGTATATAACTATGACATAGGCCTTGTTATGCAATGGAAGGGATAGTTTGTCCCTTCCTTACATTTATCGCACGAAATAAATTGAATGAACAACTGAGTAACAGGCAACAAAAAAGAGGGGTTTTATTGACTCAAGGATACATATACCGTTTGGTATAGGTAGAAGAGAGAGTTGGACGGTGTCCGGTGGAGGAATAGGAAAATATTATAATTCTCTGGGCTGCCCGTGGGTTTTCTTCAAGTGAAGATGGTAGTAGTCTTTGAGTGAGACGACGGTAGCAGGAGAAAAGGCTTTTCCAAATTCCTCGTCGGTGTTCTCGGCGATCTTTCCAAGCTGTGCCGAGGGGTCGTCTCTGCGAGGCGGATCGAACGAATAAGAGTGTGATTTTTGTGTTTACACCGGCTTTTATACCAAGAAGGGCAGATAACTCTGGTGTCGCTTTTCAGCGACACCTAACGGCCAGCCGGTGCAGTTAAATGTGAAAGGAGGAGGCAACTGCTACAGTTATACAGATGAAATATATATGTTGCTTCTTTAGACCATGGGGTTTGGGGTATTTCATGTATTATCGGTTCCGATGGTTGTTGATTCCGATAATCTATTCAATATGTGGTTATCATTTATTTGGTCTAATTGTTTATGTTGTGCCAATATAAACAATTCCTTTGTTCTTGCAGTTCATTTTCTATCTCTAAATATCCGGTGTGTATTTTTTGTATGTCCTCTTTTCTTAAAGAGTTTGAGACTATTATTCGTGTTCCTTTTAGCACTAGTCCTTTCACGACGGAGATCTCATCGTGACCAGACATGTATGGCGTAATTTAAGGTGGCACATCTTTATTGTTTTCTGGTATACATGATGTTGCATACTCCATTATAATCTGTAATGCTGGGTGTTTTCTTGTTTCTATATGTCAAGTGTGTGATCACTCATCGGATACTGTCTCAGAATTGTTGTATCTGATATCTCTTGTGTATTATCCGTTACATGGACGGTGGCACCGGGTGGAAGGGGTGCTCCCCCCCCCCCACTTTTTTACTTGCCCCCCCACTTTACGGTCATCAATAATGAAGTTATATATGCATGTGTTTAACCGCCCCCCCCCTTTTTAGAAGAGCCCCCCCCCCACTTTTATAACTGTCCCGCCGGTCCTGCGTTAGATATGCACATGACAGTGTATCTGCAATTTCTGACTCACGGCCTAGGATATATGCCACTTCAAAATCATATTTGTGGGGTGCTAATAAGAATCTCTGTATTCTTAGGGATTTTCGTAATTGATTTCTTAAATATCTGCCTTAAAAGTGTATCATCTCTAATAAGAAAATACCCACCATAAGTTAATTGGTGTAATTTATTACAAGCAAATACTATGCTGAACGTTTCCAATCCAATCGGACAATAATTTTGACTTGCAGGAGTTGTCGACCGTGACGCATATGGAGGTGAATAAAAATGTTAAAAAAACGTATTGATTAGTTATTAAAATCGATAAAATCAATAGAAAATAATAATTTGTTTTTTTAACAACACAGACAGATATTTGCCCTATCTGATTAACGAAGCAGAGTTGTTATCTACCTGTTCTTATTAAAACTATTAATAACAAATATAGAGTGGGACTGTCTTTACTTTGTATATTAGATATCTTTCACAATTCGTCTTACATTTAACAAGACTAAATAAGATATACTAATTAAACAATCTTTGGTATGAACTTGCATAAGTAGTTCGTCATTTTTCGAAATCTTTGGGTGTCTTTTTTATTTTCGGGAATATGCATTTGTGTAATAGCCTTTAGTTTCAAAGAGTCTGGTGTTATTCCTTTCTTGAGTGATTAGGTGACCGAAGTATGTCAATTACATGTTGCAAATTCGTATTTTTATTAGTTTAGCTTTGCGTACTTGGTTGAACAGTTTTTCTTAGTATTTCTATGCGCTCTTCTAAGGTTTCTGACCATACTATTATGTCGTCCGGGCAATTTCTCGTTCCTTCTATACCTTCTATAATTTTCGCAACTTGAACTTGGAAAACTTCTGACGCACTGTCTATTCCATGAAGGAAAACCGACCAAATGGCGAATTAAATGCTAATAATTTCGAATTTACTTCGTTAAAAGGTATATGCCAATATCAGTTTGATGCGTCTAATTTTGAGAAGTATTTCGGATTGTTCATTTCTGCGAATATTTCTTCAATAGTAGTTGGTTGCTTAAAATGCTCCTTTTTTATCGATTTGTTGAGGTCTATGGAGTCTAAACTTAGTCTTAATCTGCCATTTTGCTTCTCCAATACGCCGAGATAATTTCCAAATCTGTCGGTTCCCTGATACGCTTTATCATCCCTAATTTTGTCATTTGTTTCTAATTGTTTCTTCAATTTTGGTTTCATACAAAAGGGAAGATTTTTTGGGAAGATTTACGACTGGTTTTACATCTGGGGCTACCGTAATGTGAGGTGTAATTGGTAGTTTTCCTATGTCGAAACAATCTTTGTATTCTTCTATTAAGCCTTGTATACCATCTTGTTTATTTTGTGTATTCTTTTTATTAATACTAGTGTTTCTGAAGTTTACGCATTGGTTTCTGTTACTATGAAGTACGAGTCTATTTTTGCATTTTTACTTTGTAATGTTACAGTTTATTTGTACTAAATATTGGTTGATTTCAGAAAGGATTGTGGTTTTTACCCTGCCCAATAAACCGGTATTGTCCGGGCCTTTGGGTCTGGATTTACGCCGATCTATCGGTTGTCCGTCCTGTACAGTTCTAGGAGGTGCACCCTCCCAGGCTTTGCCTTCTCACCCTTTGAGAAGGGGTTAGTTTATTGCTAATCGCCTGAGGCTCCCCTACCGGGGAATGCCGACGGGGCTGCCCAGGTAATTTTTAAACAGCCAGAGTGCTCAAATTCTCGAGCGCTGGTTATTTCCCACTTTCCCGACCTTGTGTCACATCTTGCCTAGTGGGAGGAAGATAAATTAGTTCAGAAAGGATTGTGATTTTATTAATGAGTTCATGTGTGGCATTTCGAGGGGTGAGCGTCATGTATATATTTATTACAGGAAGTTTCGTATTGTTGTATACAGTTACTTTTACCGACGTTCTGTTTGGTTTGTAGCAATCATAAAGTAGATTTACTTTGTAATGCGTATCAGTGTCCCTGTGAGCTGGTTTGACCAATCAGCTCGCAGGGCGCATTGATATCATTAGTTCCCTAAGGGACTACTTGAGCTCCCTTAGGATATTCCAGACGAAGAGCAGACAGTACCCTGGCACCAGCCAGTAAGGATCGCCTCAGCCTCTCTCCAGCCTTCTTGTCCACCCACGGTGCCTATCTTCGTCTGAAGATATATGAACTTCTTCTTCTTTCTGACACTGTCCTAAGTTTATTTCTATCTATACCCAAACGGTATAGGTAACCTCAAATATACGAATAAACCCCTTTCGTTTGTTGTTGTAAAAAAGGTTTCGTTTGTTTCTTTGATTCATTTCGTGTGTTTAATTAAGAATAGGGGATAACAAATCCTCGATTCTTACAAGTTTGTGTTTAGACTTTGTATTATGATATATTTTTACTGGTAGCACATTTACTTCTGCACTGTGTAAATGTTGAAGTCTATCGATGTCTAATAAACTTTGATTATTATTTTCCATTTATCCGTTTGTAATGCATTTATTTTATTTTTTTTATATGGCGCTCGTTTCGTACACCTCGTGGTCGAAACACTCCGTGCTGCCGGATTATTTAACTTTGTACATCTTTTCATCTTTTATTCTTCACATCTTGGCGAATGTCCCTTTTTCCGCAATTTTTTTTACAGTTCTTGTAATATGTAGGGCAGTTGTTTCTATTGTGTGATCATTCGCGGGATTTTTTTTTACTTGTCTCACCATCTTGTTTTTTATTCCTTTTTTTTTCTTTCGCGAATCATGGATATATTTTATGTTTTCGACGTAGCCATTATATTTTAATGTTTCTTTGTTTCTTCGGCACTGATGCCCTTTTCTAAGTCTATGGATATTTCCTGTAACATCCTTCACGTAATATATTCTCTTTTATGCCACATACACGGATATATTTTATCAGTGTGTCTGTACGTTGCCCAAATTCATATTTCTTTTCATTTTGGGCGCAACTCTGTGACATATTCGTCGAATCTTTGGTCTTCTTTTTATTCACATGTGAGGAATTGGTGTGTTAGAAAAGTTAAACTTTTTTTCTGGTTAACAATGTGTATGAAACTTTTCAATCGCCGTTTTCAGATCATATCCCTGTTCCCCCTTCTCGAAATTGAATCTGGAATACACGGTTCTTCCTTTGTCTCCAATACAGGTGAATATAATTGAGTGTCTGGCATTTTGGCTACGAAGAAAGTGTAGTATCTGTTCCGATGGATACTGCACCCTATATACCGGTGTCGTCTTGTCATTCGGGGCTTGATTCCGCCGGTCTGTGCGGTTGTCCTGTGCAGTTCTAGGATGTCCACCCTTCCAGGCTTTGCCTCCCCTCTTTGGGCAGGAGTAAGTTTATTGCTTACTGCCTGAGGCGCCCCTACCGGGGAATGCCGACGGGGCTGCCCAGGTAATTTTTAATGGCCAGTGTGCTCACCTTCTCGGGCGCTGGCTTTTCAAGTCCCACTTTCCCGACCCGACCTTGTGGGAGTAAGATAAAACTGGCCTTGTACCTAACCTCCTGGAGAGGAGGTAAATAAACATATCCGGCTCTGTAGCTTGAAGAAATGTTTGGAATTTGTTTTTCCACGTTTCCTATTCCTGTTCAAGATTATCCGAAGCAAAAATTAACTCTTTTTGATGAAGTAAAAACTCAATGATTTCCTTTTTTTATTATTAATTTAGTTGTCTTCTGTGAACATAATTACTTCTTGAGTCTGACACTATTTTATATTATGTGTAATTACATAATGAGAAAGGTTAACAACAATGAATAAGGCAAACACGCGCTGACGTTTTTAAACCTTTATTTAGACTACTCGTTTAGTAGACAGATGGACCTCTGCTACTGTCTACTGCCTAGTGTGGAATGGCATGAGACATGAAAGGGGGATAACTCTTATTCAACAGCTCGTATTGATGTTTTTTACTGTTCTTTTTTGTTTCGATAATAATTTACGACAGAAGTGTAGTATAGTTAATAGTCGAAAACTTAAAAATAAGTAAAAATTAAAACAAATAACTAATACCAAACGATAAAAGTATATTATCTATCGGTCTGCATGGTTTTAGACTTTTGAAACTGTTTTTTAATTTTATTTAGCCGAATTCATTATTCAAAAATTGCCGTCGTTTTATTTTTGGTCCCTAATTTCAGGCTTAAAACATTAAAAACAGAGGCAGATGCGAAGGACACGGAGGACCGCTGGCTTCCGGTGAAAAAAGCTTGAAGAAAGTGTGTACTGATGCCTGAAAGTGATGCATTTTCTTTTATTCATATTAATTTCAGACTTTTCTTTCATCATAATCTAATAATTAACATAATAACATAATATTTGAAAAATAATGTATTTGTTTTTATTTGATTTTTTTCAAAACATTTTTTTTTGTAATAATATTGAAAACCTTTTTCTTGGAAATAGAGTAACTTCCGGAATCAAACTTTTTTCTTAGAAATGGAAATGCCCTAACCCTAAACCTAAACCCTAACCCTAAACCCTTACCCTAACCCAAACCCTAACCCTCCTCAAAAACATTATTTTCACTAAATATTTCCAAAAAAATAATAAATAACAAAAAACACATTCCGTTGCTCAAAAACATTATTTCTTAAGAAAAGAAGATTATTCTATTTTGTTTATTTTCTTCAATTAACTTTTTTAAGCTTTGAAAACAATCAAATAAATTATTTTTCAAATAGTCTGTATTATGTAAATTATTAGAATATGATGAAAGAAAAGTATGAAATTAATATGAAAAAGAGAAAAGTCTGAAATTAATATGAATAAAAAATTTTTTAAAATTGTTGTATCACTTTTAGACATCCGTACACACTTTCTTCAAGCTTTTTTCCATCGGAAGCCAGCGGTCCTCCATGTACTTCGCATCTACCAAAAAAGAAAAAGAAAAAAGAAGCTTACCCTACTCCGACTGGAGCCCCTCCCCGACTTAGGGTTAGTGATTTTTTTTTGACTACTTGTACTTGTAACTTTAGTCAGCTATTGTTAACGCTGGCAGAATCCCGACATCACTGACACACACCCTCATTGAGAATATCATGAGGGAACAAAATAATGTTTATTATCCAATTCCAATTTTAATTTTAAAAAGTGATGCAAAAGCGTAAATAAATGAAAATACGAAATAAATGCACTTAAATGCGCACATTTAAAATATTGTTTAAACGATCCTACAATTGTAAATTTAGTTTACAAAGTTAACGAACATCTTGAGTTTTTTTTTATTATTTGGACTATTGTTCTTATCTTTAAATTTATTCTCACCCGTTTCGGCCGACCTTCTTCTAGTGTATCTTGTTTAACTCGGGAATCTTTCGAACGGAACCCTTTATTTCATCCCTTTTCTCAGTCCATCAGCCATAACCGGATAGAAGTCTTAAGTAATTCGTAAGTGTATTCTTAGTATCTCCCGCACTGATTTCTGAGTTCGACAAATTACACATGAAGAAGGTCGGGGGTTACATTGACCAAAACGTTGTGAGAAAAACTCCCTAGATGAAAACAGTAGTCCGAATAATACAAATAATACAAATTAACAATCCTCATCTAAAAAGTTCTTTCTTGTTTTCGATTTTTGTAGGGATAACATTTTACTGTGGTTTCCTTTTTATTTTGTATTGTTCTTCCATGGATTTTCGATTAATAATCGCGGATTTTTATAGAAAAAAATGATTTTATTTTCTAGTGCAATTTTCATAAATAAAATTGACTCATATTTATTTGAAACGGACATTTAACGTCGATACTGACTGTTGGATTTTGTGCTGCCTTTTATTTAAGAAGGAACGAATTATTCTTATACACCGGTCGTTAGAATTTCTTGTTTCTTGCTAGACTTTCCGGATAAGATTCTACATTTGATTTCCAGCTTTTTAATCATTTTGTTTTTGTTTCTAACTGCAAACTATTTGAAGGTAAGTAAATATTATTTATTAGCATGAATAAATAGTTCAACGATTATCAAAGGAATGGGAAATATCATGACACGTGAATATTCCAAAAATGTACGCGCTTATTTATCTGGTTTTTCTAACTACAAATAAATAAATATCCGTAAAAAATATTTTGGGTATATGTTACGACGCTCAAACGGGGTCCAAAAAAAGAACGAGAAAGAGTTTAAAAACATAAATTTGCAACAAGTAAAGTTGACTTATGTCTAGAATAGACATTTTTCTACTTACCTATGTAATTTGTTTGTATTTTTACGTAGTATAAATGGCTTTTCATTAGATGTTAAAAAAAAATTTCTTGTTTTTTAAAACATCTAGTTTCTCAAAGGAAAATGCCGGCCAGTCCCGCTATATTATTACGTAGAGCGGCCATTTTGAATTCTTCGAAACTCGTGTGTTGAACATAAATTTCTAATAAATAGCACTTCAAACGAGTTTAAAATACAAACAAATAGCACATGCCAGTTTGAAACTAACTTTTACAGCTTACAGTTACTTTTATTTGTTGTGTATTTGTTTTTTTAGCGTTTTTACTCTGCTGAGTTTCGTAAAAGATGCCCTAATTTTCTTTTAGAAAATAAAAACTACTTGATTAATTTACGTGATTTTTTTGGTATAGGATTTATTCAACCCGTGACAGATACGTACATCAAACAGATATTCCTCAGTTTGTTTTATTTTTATTTTTTTCGGAAGTATCCGCTAAACTGTAAAAGCACCGATAAGTCTTTTTGAAAAGGCGATATGCAGTAACTATGTGTATTTGAAAAAAAAAAAAAGATTATGATATGCTAAACGTATTGGAGTTAAAATCAGTTTAGTATTACGTATTAATAGGTAAAAAAAAAAACATTTAACCACTTTTGTAATTAGTACACCGGCTTATTTACATGCCTTCGGTATGATCGATACAAAAAGTGGAATATAAACTTTGTGTAATGAAAAGAAGTAAAGTCTTTTACTGAGTTATAAAAATAATTTATTTAAAAAAATAAAATATTTATAAAAGTATTTGGTGCTTGTACAGATTAGCGTGCATATGAAACACGCTGAACATCGCAGTTCCAATTAAATTAACCGTACAACTCTTCGATATACTTATGTTTCAAGCAAAAATAGGTTTGTACACCAAAAATTAGTAAAAACTATCGAGTAGAATTGTAATGAAAAGTAAAAATGCGTTATATTGTTTAATCGGATTCGCCCATAGATTCGAGCGAAAAACACGAAATTCAGGGGGAGATAACCCAGCCTATCACATTAACTACTTCCGATTCCGGTTTTTAGTGACTAACGTCGATCCAATGAAACATGTTGTCATCTAGGAAATAAGGCGATTATACTAGCATAGTTATTCATTTAAAAAGTGTTGTTTTTTTCAGATTTCATACATAATTGTAACTCCAATGCGTTCAGTGTGTAATAATATTTAACAAAATATATACAATTTTGTAGTGAATTATCTATCGAGGCACCCCTACCGGGGAATGCCAACGGGGCTGCCCAGGCAATTTTTAATGGCCAGAGTGGTCACTTCTCGGGTGCTGGCTTTTCAAACCCCAAACTTGTGGGAGTAAGATAAAACTGGCCTTGTGCCTAACTCCTGGGAAGGAGTAAATAATATTATCTGTCACATTTGTTTCTTGGCTAAGATCAAAGTGTAGTATCTGTTCCGATGGATACTGCACCCCATAGACTGGTATTGTCTTGGCCTTCGGGGCTTGATTTACGCCGGTCTATGGGTCTGTCCTGTGCAGTTCTAGGAGGTCGACCCTCCCAAGCTTCGCCTTCCCTCTTTGGGGAGGAGTAAGTTTATTGCTTACTGCCTGAGGCGCCCCTACTGGGGAATGCCGACAGGGCTGCCCAGGCAATTTTTAAACCCCACTTTCCCGACCCGACCTTGGGTCACATCTTACTTGTGGGAGTAAGATAAAAACTGGCCTTGTGCCTAACTCCTGGAGAGGAGTAAATCAATACTCTTCGTGTTTTTGTCAACAGTTGAATTTGAGTTAATTATCATTTCCACATTAAGTTTATGTTACATAAGTGATGTAGAATAGAGTATGTATCTTTACACCGTCATTGTAAAATGGATACTTTACGTCATGTGTAAGCGATTTTAGGAAATCAAACGTTTTTGAATAGAGATCGTTTTCTTTTCTCTAAACTGCACATTATTACCAAGTTTAGACGAGAGTTTCGAAAATACCCTCTCCCCCATTTATTTTTACCAACAGCAATGAGGGGATTGTATTTAAATTTTTTTCAAATAGAGAATTCATAACCGAAGTTGGTGATAATTACTATTACCGACGTAAACTATATGTAAGGAAATGTAGTTCGAAAATTAGTCGATAGCATATTTGCGTTGAAAATATTTAATAGACGTTAGGTGCCTTTTAAATTAGCATAATATCGATTCTGAGTAAAGTAGCCATCTCCTTTAGCAACTTGTTTAAGTAAAACAAAATGGCTACTTTGCTCATAATCGATAGTTATGCATACTACACAAGGTTTATAACTTCTATTAGATATTACATATTTACCGCAAATAGGTCACAAATGAATAGGTAAAACAAAATAAATTGTTTTGAATAATTTCTCAATGTATTTCATTTAAACAAAAATTATGTCAGTAACACTATTAGTATTACCATCTAAGTTGACAGACATGATTTTCCACAAACGCACCATCACTGAAAGATCTACTGCGATGTTGTGAGATTTGTCACTTTATACAGCCCAGAGTGCTTACCGCTAATGAGGAAGGTGGAGCAAAGATTTGTCGTTATGGAAAACAAAATGCTTCGCTGGATGTCTTGAATTACATGGTTCAACCATGTCAGAAACGAAGATATTCAAAATCACTACAGAATTGCACCAATTATGGGCAAGAAAATGGTGGATCAGATGGTTTGGACATGTGCTGATAGTCAACAACGACACCGTCGCAAGACCTGTCTTTGCAATTGAAGTTGCCGAAAAGTGCTTGAGAGGTAGGTCGATAATGAGATTGGCTGACATCCTTCACAAATGTCTTTATAAAACGAGCTTTCACCCAGACCAAGCCTCTAAGAAGTAGTTGATCACTACATTCTTATGACCCCCTACAGTAAATTCTAAATAACTTTCTTAGTATATTTGATAAATTATTACTGCCAAGTTATTCAGGCTTTGTTCATGTAATCGCCTAAAAATGTAGTCTCATTGTTTTTTGGGGGGAGGGAGGAGGCTGATTAACATGGAGTATAAGGGGTGAAATTTTACCGTAATTTCCTACTTGTCTTGTATCCATAGATTTTTCTTATTTGTCATCTTGACAAATACATGAAATTTATTTTTCAATCATTTTTTTTCGAATACTAAACTTAGTTTTGATTTCAATTCGAAATTTAGCACAGCACAATAGAGAAATATGAAATCTCATTTAAAACTTAATTTTCCGTTTTTTTAAGCAGAAAAATATCGATATAGAATTATTTCCTTGAAAATATAAAATAAAATAATGCATTCTATAAACATTTACATGTTTACATTTCCTTCTTTTCTTTTACATTTAACTTTCTAATGTTACTGAACGATTCCTTTGAAACTATTTTTGAAAAATTTCATTCAGACCTTCTTTGTAAAAGATGGCCACTGAATACAATAATGAACAGTATTTTCAGTACTGGTTCAGATTAGGATCCAAGCTAAAATCGACTTGGCATCAGTAGTTTCCGGATATTTACATAGACAGACGGAAAATCCCAGAGTGATTATCCAATCATAATGCAAGAAAATAAGCAGACGACAAGTTTGCATTTTAATTGATTGAATAGCAAAATTCACTAATTGGAAATAAACATTTATCAAAACGATAATGAATTTTTACAGAACCCTAACCCCTAACACAGTTTTAACATTTTTTTTATTGAAAAAATGAACTTTTTTTAAAGAGAAAATCAAAAGATTTTATAACCCTAACTATAACCCTAACCTTAACACCGTTTTAATACTTGTTCAGTGATATTTTTCTTAAAAAAAATTCCTTCCAGTTTACATCCAGCCTAGTTTTGTATTTTTGGATTTCTTTTCATCTTTTTTCCCACCGTCTAAGTAAAAATCTGGAAACTATCAACACCAAGTCAATTTTAACTTGGGTCCTAATTTAGACAAGTATCGTATTTTCTTCTTTATGATGAGTGACTGTAACCCTAAACTAAGGATTTGTGATTGCTACCCTATACTTATTGTCCTTGTTCTGTTCGAATAACTTTTACCATGTTAAAAATGTATATTTTTTGTCAAAAACAAAACCTACAAAAATAATATACATTGTGAAGTTTCAACATTCGACAGCTGTTATTATTTCAGTTAATATTTACACAAGAAATTAATCTATCTACTCAAATAGCTTCTTTCCTCGTGCTGCTGGCCTCTGGAACTCCCTCCCTGCCCCATGTTTCCCCGACGGTACTGACATGCAGAAATTTAAAACTAATGTAAACAGACATCTCACTGAGCAGATCCCAATTTGGGTTTACCCCCCCCCCTTCTCCCTTTTTTCTCAGTAGCCCCTTACATCTACAGTTGTGACCTGCCTTGTTTGGGGTGAACTATGTTTAAACAAAAAATTAAAAAATGTGAATTGTTCTTTACTACTTTATGTTTACTTTAACCTGATGCAGTTTGGATTTGTGTTTACAGAATAATCTTGTTCACAATAAAATGATAAGCTAATCGTTTGGACGAACAATATCTTTTACAAAATACAGGAATATACGAAGGAAAAAGTTACAAATGTTATTAAAAATGAGTCTTCTGAAGGTTGAATGTTGACTCCTCAGTGTAGACGATACTAGGAATGGCGAATTACTGAAGGCATCTACCAGGTCATAGCTGTCGAAACAAGAGAATGCAACCCTGTGGATTAAATAAAGGGTTTTGTTCAGAATTTCCTGCAGATTCCCAAGTTCGACAGAAAGAATCTCGAGTTCCACAAACTACACCTGAAAAAGATCGGAGGTTCCATCAAGCAAAAAGTTGTGAGAATAACACTACATATGAGAACAGTAGTCCGAATAATTCAAATTATAAAAAAATGAGTTTATTTTAAAAATCGATTTTCAAATCTTAGGAAAACATGAGTAAAAAGTTATGAAATATTTAAGAAAAATGAGTTTAGTGTACAAATCTTTGTAGCATTCGAATGGAATAAAATTTATAAAATCTCTTATATTTTATTATATTTTCCATATAGAATTTCAGAAATTTTGTGCTTTATGTTTCATTTAAAAAAGAAAGGTGTGCATGTATTTATGTATCTAAATTACCAACTATACCTAGCATGTGTATTCTGATCACTCGTTTATACTCGTCTGAAACCAGGCTCTTGAGTATGAGATGCTTGTCTGGTCAAAATGCAAGACTACTCAGTCTTTAGTAAAATGCTCTAGTAACATACTATCAACTGTACAGGACACATGAAGAAAATATTTTACAGCAAGTTACCTATTAAAAAGAATCCTCAACACAAGCCGACGTGGAGGTACAATAACAGCATTAGTAAATACCATAAAACGCTAGAGGCTTAATGTGAGCAACTGAGAGGAAATAGCCTTAAGTAGAATTGAGTTATAAGCGACAGTTTTAGAAGTTCCAAGGAATATCGCAACTTAAGTGTCAGCTCTGAAGACGTGGTAATTATGATTTAGCTGTCATCATCCAAAGCGTGAAGTGTAAATTCTGTCAGCGGGTCTTCAGTGTATCATCTTAAAAAATCATCTATTAACATAATCTTTTTCCAATGTGTGTTATGTGTATTAAGGTTTGCCAATCAACGTCCATACTTGTAGCAATAGTAGTCACTACGGCAACAACAGCAGCAGCCAGTAACGATGTTTTAAATATCTTCTTAATTTGTAAACTTGAAGCTGATTGGATGCGAGCAGAAAACCAATTCCCGAAGGTTATTTAAGGGAGTGCACTGGCATGGTTTGCTTTCTCTAGCCACGAAAAGACATCTCTGTGACCAACTTTCGTCGCTCAGATAAACCACCAAACTCCTATTTTTGCACAAACTGCCTTACGCCCCGGGCTATCAGCTTCGACAAGAAGACCACCATATCCAAGAAGGTGAACTGTTGACCTACTCTCAATAAAAGAAACCAGTCAAAAGAAGACTGCATAAATGATTATTAAAATGTTTTATTTAAAAAGACAAAAATTTTTTTTTCCATTTTTAAGACAATAAAACAATAACAAAACACAATATTAGATTTATTTTATCTTTAATGAGTCTTCATTCTTCTTTATAGCATATTTGTATATGTCAAGAAGTTTTTTATGTCCATAACGTTTCGTGGGTATGGGATTGAACAAAAAAACTAACTCATTTTTAGCATTTCTTGAAGCCTTAATCGAAACAAATTCTATTAGAAACTTTAAAATTTTTAGTTGATTTCTATTTATTTTGGAGATTGTTATGTAATGTAATTCGGTATAATAAAATCAACGTCTTTTTTTCTCACTTAAAAAATACATTCCGTGAATAGCTAAGCTGTTTACGTTGTTTCCGAGTGTTTAAATACATACTATGTGCAATCATGTTTTACACCGTTAATAACCCTATTCAATTCACTTGACGTCCAGTTTCTAAATTGCAAAATCTGCCATCTATGTTATCCCTATATATGAACGTCACTTCCTATTGATGAAATAGTAGTAAAAACGCACATCTTGGTAATGAATCTTAAAAAAAAAGAAAAAAGTCCAAAATAACACCAACCGTATCTCATAAACAAAGCCTTCTGAGGATGATTAAGATCTGTATGAAAAGAGAGATTCACCGACATTTGAGCATGGAAAACCAACATATATTCTACACTTAAACAAAGGAACCATTAAAACTATGGCTGGCCTCTGTATGAAAATATACAGAGAATGATCCATCTGTAATGTGGGCAGTGCTTACTCTAACCTCGATCAAATGAAGTAAAATATTTTCTTTTCAGGGATTTTGATAAATAATTTAAAGAAAAAGTAGTGTACCAGATACCAAACTAAAATATTTTGTCTCATAAACAAAAGTGTATCAGATACGTTTAAACTATTTTCTTTACAAAAATTATTAAACATTTTTTTATCAAATTCCGTAAATTAACGCATATTAAAATTAATGTTATAAAAAATTTACACTTTTCTTATTTTACAGATTCAATGTATTATGGAAACTTGTGCAAAAGTAAAGCCATATGCTTGTCAATTCTGTGGATATGCTTTTGATCTTAAAGTTAATTTAACAAACCACATGAGAAGACACACAGGGGAAAAACCATTCTCTTGTAAAATTTGTGGAGCATCATTTTCCAGGAATTCTACTAAGAAAACACACATGAGAATACACACAGGTGAGAGACCGTATTCTTGTAAAATTTGTGGATCATCATTTTCACAACATTCTGGTTTAAAAACACATATGCTAATACATTCAGAAGAGAAACCTTATATTTGTAAAGTTTGTGGGTCAGCATTTTCTCAACATTCTGGTTTAAAAAATCATATAAGAATACACACGGGAGAGAAACCATATTCTTGTGAAGTTTGTGGATCTAAGTTCTCTCAGAATATATATCTGAAAACCCATATGAGAATACACACAGGCGAAAAACCACATTCATGTCAAGTTTGTGGATCTAGTTTTTCTGGAAAGTCTACTTTGAAAAATCATATGAGAATACACACAGGAGAAAAACCATATTCATGTCACTTTTGCGAATCAAGATTTTCTCAGAATGGTGATCTAAAAACTCATGTCCGAATCCACACAGGAGAGAAACCATATTTATGTGGAATCTGTGGGTCTAGGTTTTCTGTGAATTCTAGTTTAAAAACTCATGTTAGAATTCACACTGGAGAGAAACCATATTCATGTGAAATTTGTGGATCCAGTTTTTCTGTAAGTGCTACTTTGAAAAATCATATTAGAATACACACAGGAGAAAAACCATATTCATGTCAAGTTTGTGGATCAAATTTTACTGATAACTCTGCTTTAAAAAGTCATATTAGAATACACACGGGTGAGAAACCATATTCTTGTAAAGTGTGTGGTGTTGCATTTACACAGAGTTCCAATTTGAAAACCCATATGAGAGTGCACGCCGAATAGAAACGGTATTCAATGTGAAATTTGCATATCTATATTTCTACACATTTTAATGTGAAGAGCCACATGAAAATGCACACTAGATAAAAACATTAGTGTCTTGTTTAACTATCTTATTTTCTAAAGAATATGTAATGAAAGTACAAACCAAATAAATCATTTTTCTATCAATCTGAATTTTTTAATAACTCAAATGCAAATTCGGAAAATAGGTTTATATATATGTAATAGTAGTAATGTACATATAATTATTTCTGGGAAATTTATAGTAAATCAAACCGTTTATAAAATAACAAAGTTGCATTTAGGATTTTAGGGAAAAACACACTACAAAATTTGAGATAAATCAGCGTATTTAATTCATGATACTAAATTTTGGTTTACAATACAAACTTAAAATTCAAATACTTACAAATATACGAAGGTTTTCTTGTAATTTTGAACATTTTTCAAGAATACTTGAAAGAGAATTTTCTTAAAGTAACACATAAAAGTTTTTTAAGTAAAAGTTATTTAAATGGAACGTGATTTCAGAAAATTTAAAAAACTTACAGTGAAATATAGTTCTTTCAACATAAAAGGATGCGCAGCGATTAAATGTGTATATCTGCAATTTTACACATTAACAGAGAATACAAAAGAAACTGTTTAAGCTCAACTGAACTTGTTCCTATGACACAAGCAAGCAAAGACTAAGTAATATGAATAAGTTCGAAAATGATTGGTATAAATAATAATGGTCAAGGAAGGTTCTATTCTATTACTGTAAGCATCAGACTCAATATATCAAAATATCATATCCTTATAGAACATAGATGTTACACTACCGGCCACAAGAGGGTGCAGCTATTTATACATGTCGTGTTTCATAATTTAGGGGTTTGGAATAGTCCATGTCGTCTGAGGTGGCTTTATTCATCAAATAATGCTGACGGGCCACACTAGGCTTTTTGTATGAAGTTTAGAGTGCTTTGATTTGGAAAACTAAGTCCCTCACATAAAATATACCATTTAGTGTTAATTAGAACATCTGTTATAATTGCCAGGACGTCCATTTCAACAACCTATAAAAAATTATCATAGAACTTATATTTCCTTCCCAAAACAAAAACTTACATTTTAAGGGCAATTCCATTTTCTGTTAACAAATGAGAAGTTCCCAACACAAAATTAACTACACAAGTTATTTTTCAGAAATTCTGTCAAGCTCAGTTATTTATGTACTCCATTCATGGGATCAATAATCATCTCGGACTGTAGACCCATAGAAGCCTAATGTTTGCTCGCAAGAATTAATAAAGGTTGCAAGGTAAAACAAGCTGTGTATGAGGCAACAATTAAAACGGGTCAGCCCTAAAACATAACTGAGTCATACGATTTTACTATGCTACACTTTCAGAAATGAGAACAGACACTAGGAAACGACTCTCGTGACCAGAGTCTGGAAATTAAAACAACACTGATCCCTTCATCATAAAATGGGAAATATTAGAACAATAACAAGTCTATATCGAACAGCTGTAGTCTCTGCATATCAGAGAATCTCTGTATTAACATAGAAATATTGCATAATCAATTTTGTGGACTTTACTCTGTCAAAAATTTGAGCTATACCTGATAAGTAATAAGGAGTGTCTGATAATTGATAAACATTAATAATTGAATTTAATTATTGAACTTTATTTCTGAAAATTGTTAGTTGTTATTAGTGATCTTTCATTATATATTAATGTTAATTTAAAACTTACCGTTTGCTTACATATATCTACATACTTTGTCATTTATTTTATTAGGTGGAGCTTAGGTTTTATAGTTCTTTTTAGTTCCAATTAGTTTTTTAAATTTTAGTTAGTTTGTTTTAGTTTCTTAGGTGGTCAGTGTTTTAAGTATTGAATTATTTTTAATTAAAACATTTAGAAAACTTTTTCATGTTTTTCTTGAGTTGTAATTTATATTTGCTATCACATAGACCACTTTCATACTTACCGTTATAATTATTGCATTTTGGGTTACTGTAATGTGGATCACATAATTATTGTTTTTGTTTTACTTTTCATAATGATATCTTGTTTACTTAAAAATTTATTTATATTTTTAAATTTACTTATTACTTTATTTTATTGTTTTCAATTTATTATTTTAAATCAGCTAAATATGGAATTTGAATTCATGGTATTAATGTGGCATTGAATTTTTTGATACAACAAATTTCACTATAAGAAATTATTTTAAAAGGCAACAATTTTTCGATTAAAACAATTCTGTTCAAATGAGAAAAACTTTCAATTCAAGTTTTATTTTTTTCATGGACTCAGTTATTTTAAATTTTTTATTTACATTATTTTATTATTTTTAAAATATCATATCTCTTTTATATTTTTAAAATAATTTTTCATATCTCTACTTATTTTACTAAAAATAGTACAAAAAGATTTCATAATGAAATGAGCGAACGACAATATACTTAAGTTTGAGTCTTTCTTCACTTTCGAAGTTACTTATCAAGAAAATTGCTAAAGAATGATGATTAGTGTTTAGCCAAGTTTTTGCACCAGGGATCAAGTGTTCACAAACTATTGGTACCCTTTGATCTTAACTTCTGTAAAATGCATAAATATTATGCTCTTTTTGAATAATTGAGCATACTATTAGATTTCTCTCAACCAAACAGAACCATATATATATATATATATATATAGTAATCCAGGTAGGGTAAAAATCCACAGGGTAGAAATCCAAAGGGAATCAAACCGGGTTTATAAAAGAGTGCTCAATAAAAATATAGAGCTGTATTGTGAATGCATGAGACCTCAGCTCTTGAGAGCTGTAGATCGATAACATCGACATGCCAGTGTAGCAGACCTTGTACATGTTTGAATAAAAGCATTCACTATATATATATATATATATATATATATATATATATATATGCGTGTTTGTGTCAAATATCTTAGAACGGGAAAAGTTAACGTTAAGCGTTTTAATAAGTGTCATCTTCCCTGTGTGTGAAAAGAGAAGGTGAAAGCATCTGTTCCTTGCAGTGTTAAATATCTAACTAACCTTTTGCGGAAAAACTTAACAAATGGAAAGTTAGACCTTTGTAAAGCGATTTAATTGTTTCTTTAGCTAATCGTTCATCGTAAGTTCATTTGTTTACATCACAAGAAAATAATTCGTCAAAAATGTAATTGTTGGGCTTCTAGTCGAGAAAAAAGCTATGCAGTTTTTAAAATAAGTTTTAGCCAACATACAAATGAAAACAAGACAAAAGTGAATGTACAAATTGTTTTATGCTGAAAAAATGGACAAAACGAGAAAAGGGTAACATTTAACTTAGCAACAAAAATTACATATTTAATTGGTATAAAGAGTTCTTGATATCATCTAACACAAAGAAAATTACTTTGACAATATCATGCTCTTAATAACATAGATATATTTACTCTTACATTACTTTTTGGCCAATGGACATGTCTACTACTGCATGTAATGGTGTTCTGTGTAGGAAAACAAAGTTTGAGTGTCTACGAAGCTATAGCTTAAAAAGTTTAGGAAGATTGTGTGGGAAGATTGAGTGTCAGTTTCTAAAAGAGTTTTTTTTGTAAACCTGCCAACAGATACAGTCTTTTTTACCCCAATGTTTTAAGTTAAACATTCATCCGTTTTTGCTAGTACATCTAGAGAAAGACGAGTCCATGAAGCAATATATAGATGTAATACTGTGATGTCCATGTTTCAGCTGTGCAATACTATTAAAGTAACATATATCTATATATTGATCTGTATCAGGTAGAGCTGATTCCCATAGGATAAAAATGTAACCATGCAATAGTAATGACATTCCATGGATCAGTTCTGCTAGGAAATATTTAAAATCGTCTTTGATAGAAAATTGGTCCATATTCATTCCATCGCCTTTGATGTAGAACAGCAGGTTGGTGAGGTTATATTACTTTTATTTTACGGAATATAGATACAATTTTCCCCATGGTTCATTATTGGTGCCGAACTCTAGAGAAGTTTCAGATATGTGGCCTTTAAACCAATTACTTTCATAATATTGTCATAGAGGTCAATTTGAATTTTGTAACTCTTAGGAATGTTTGAGTTACTTCAGTACATATTTCTAGTACTTACATAATACATCTGCTATGTCATAAGTACTGCCTATTTAGAGTCAGGTGTAAAAATCAAAATTCCTTAAGAAGTTTAACAAGTCTAGAATATAATAAACAAGGGAAATAATTTGTTAAAACATTAAATTCAATGTATTGTTTATCCATGTTTGAAAACTTTACTATATTAACATGAACATTCCGACTGGACATTAAAATAATTATTAATAAGATATCCATGAACTTTTCAGTTATTTTCATTATTAAGTATAGATTAAATTAATGATAATATAATTTTGGAATTAAAAGTTCATGTTAATTTAAAAAGTATTGTATACATTACTTAAATAAAACTAAGAAATGTTTAAACTATAGGTGTCATCAATGCATCGATATTAGCAGCAGCTGGCAAGCTGTATAATAGGGATGCATTTTCTCATGCAACAATAACTTTGGGTTAAACCGAGCATTGATATCATATGAGGAGGCGTTTCTCCACAATGAAGAGGATGACAATAGCAGCAGAAACCATATACATTCAACGATTATCCAATGTCCACACCTTTCTGGCGCCGGGAGGAGCATCAGCAGCACCACTCTAATTAGTGATATTACTGACATGGTGACGACAGCACAGCATTTCAGCGACTCTCTTAATAGAACCAAGAGTAAATTATCATCATGCACATAGAGAAATCAACCCGTAATCCATTTAATGAAAAGGGCTGACGACCTTCCAATATTATTATCATCATCATCATCCATTTTAGTAATTATGTTCCTATCAAATACAACAAGTAACAGCAATCCTACCCTCTACGACCAACAGTAGTTTAAGATCCTACCCCCACCACCACCACCATCATCATCATCATCATCATCATCATCATCATATACTCCAGCAACACTTTCCTAGAGACATATTTTTCTAAAGAAATAAACCATTCTTAACTTTATTTTGTTTGTGTCTTCCTGTTTTTTTATTCAAATCTAATCATGTTCTGTTTATTTCTTGAACTTTATATAAAACATATCAATTTAGAAAATATCATTTTAGGCTTACGTGAGATTCAAACTCGGTTATGATAAGTGTAAGAAACTCGTATTCAATTTTCACTGTTTTGACGATTTGACATCGTAAACACTACTGTCTGAGTAATGCGTACTACGCCTATTCCTTTTCTATCAACCAATCACTTGTTACTCTTTGCGTATGAAAAAAAAACATAAATTTTTCTTGAAAAGGCTATCCTCAGTGCTCAGAAAAAGTTAACCCTTTTTTATGGACAATTCAATAAAAATTGATGCTTTATACATTTCCAGGATTATGTATATCATGAAGAGATACGTGATTGAGGTAGACCCAAAAATTGTATGCAAATAAAAACTGTTTTTAATGAATTTGTGAAAACGGTGATCCTACAGTTACTGAAATTTACATAATATTAAAATATTTTATTACAGATTTAGTTCGACACTATCTAGCTATTACACAACACCTTTGTGTTATAATAACATTCATATTTAAAATTTAAATACATATATATATATATATATATATATATATATATATATATATATATTATTATTATTATTAAAGTGTTTTATACCTACAGACAACGTCGTTTCCGGGTTTTTACCCTGATCAGTGCAGAAGTGGCAGTTACGCATTTTTACTTGTTACTGGAAGTCATGCCTGCCACTGCACATTCTTAGAATTGATGTACCCAATGTGTTGTAATAAGACAATTTGCGGACAGATCGTTTTACAACACAACCAGAGAAAAGTCGACCAATCAAGAACTGACGTTCCACGATTTGAACGATAATCCAGCCACAAACCAACGGCTATATGTCGAATTATTTGCTTAACACTGTTGGATAACAGACTCTACAACCAACCATTCCTTGGCATTCATCCAGTAAGAATAATGGCCGGAAAGTCTACCAACGTCGTCAGCACACATAACAACATTGAAGAAGTCTATTCAGTTTAAAACAACTACAGACGTGTATGCACTAATTAATAACTCGAGAAATTGGTGGACAGAAGAATCATCATGTACCCCGACAACAGTCAAGACTCATTTGGACTCGACTCTTTAAATTTGCAGACCCACTTCCAATCATCACGCCCTAACAAGCGTGTAGACATTGTTGTATCACTATTAGTGGACCACCGATTAACAGTTTCGTAAGAGTATTATCAATTTGGAAGTTTATACTCTAACAACAAACTTAGAGACGAATTTGCAAATAACACACATCAACAACCGTACATATTCACTTACATTCATCACTTCAAACAATGCATACTCAATTGTACTATTGACTTCTACCATAATGCAGGTTAACACTTCGACCACAGTACAGATATGCTTGACTCATTGATTTCAATCATAGTGCTAGAATTCATCACTTTGATAATCTTTGAGGATGCAATTTCAACATAGGTGCACATCAGTTCTGTTAGTAATTCTTCTAAGCAAACACTTCTTGGTATGATCAATTATCTCGGGAGAATGCTTTGATTTGCAAAACGAACAGTTTAGTTACAATATAGTAAAAATCTGAAATAAATTAAAACTATCATATTTGGGGGAGGGGCATTTTAGATGAAACTTATTAATTAGTCGAAAAGTGTATGTTCTATTCCGAAATAAAATTCTAATTTATTTTTTTAACACTTGAAATTCGAACCTTAATGTAATGCTTTAATTGTTGTAATTTTCTTATTCTCTTTTGTGCTTGACATCTATAAAAATGAAATACGTTTGAAAAAAGGGAACAAGTTAATGATTTCTAAGTGAATGTATAATCCGTAGGAAGGTAGCCGTGTTTTTGGCAGGGGAATAGAATTACAATAGCATGAACAAGTTAACAATGATTTAAAAGTGAATGAATAATCATATGAAGTTGAGTCTATTCACTTTGGTTATTTGCTCTGATTACAGATGGACGCATGCGCGTTAAGCCACAGCAGGGCATTCGAATACTTCCGGTCCTCATTGATAGTGGTTCTTAGCCCCACTATCAATGACATCACAAAAAAACTCAACTCAGTTGACAGGCATCCTTTATGACGGCCGTGCTTCGATTCATCTCTATCGGCACCAGCTGACAATCTGTAAAAAAGGAATTCATTTTTTTTATTCAAAAGTTACTTGGGGACTTCCTCTAATCTCACCGTCAAATGAGAATGTGATCCGCCACAACGAAGATGATGACAACAACAGCGGTAACAGGCGACTACCATGACACCCAGCACAGA
>OY744525.1:118911794-118951794 GCA_963556195.1 Sepiola atlantica | reverse complement strand
TAGACCACAAATTAGTAGATAAATCATTAAGTAATTTCCAAAATATATTTTTTTTAAATAATTAATGTCGACAATCGTAACGTTTACTGGATTCATTTATTATTTAATGAATGTACTTTTCATGTCGAATTGAAACTGCAGCGTTGGTGAAAAGATGTCGAATTGACATTTTGTAGTAGGGTTGCTGCATCGGTATCCATCTAACTGGCTTGTTTAATATGAAGGAAAGGGTCACAAAGTTTGAGCTAAAAGGGCAAACTTCGGTGCTTCTTCGAAGACGCGTGACTAAAGTATCAATACCATAATAATTTTAAAAAAACATTATTATATACGTACGCAGCAGATTTAAATAAGTATCTTCACCAAAAAGTAGGAAAAATGATCGAGTAGAATTTTAACTAAAAATAAACATAAGTTTCATCGTATTTTGAGGACTGCCATTGATTTATTACTTGTTAATATGACAGACTGCGTTATCTCCCCCTGAAGTTCGTGCTATTCGCTCGAATCAATGGCGGAACCCGAAAAAACGTAAAATGTCTACGTTTGCAAATGTCGATTGACGCTTCCGGAAAAAAAAGGATTTTTGCTTTTAGTTAAAAATTCTACTCGATCATTTTTCCTACTTTTTGGTGAGGATACTTATTTAAATCTGCTGCGTACGTATATAATAATGTTTTTTTTTAATAGTCACGCGTCTTCGAAGAAGCACCCTAACTTCTTCTCTACAATTTAAATCAATTTTATTGAGTTTCATGAACACAAAACATGATCCGGAAAGAGTTATGAAAAACGGAATACAAAATAGGTTCAGTCCACCAACGTACATGTGTGGGGATGGCTGTGGTTCCCTGTTTGGGTCTGGTATTTTTGATGACGGTCGCGTTTTTAGGGATTACCAAGCCACCACACTAAACAATTGATTTTGTGTAGATGAATTGAGACCGATTCGATTACAAGGATCACCAGTTAGCGAGTGCTAACTTTTAACAATATAATATTGCTAATAAAAAGAAGCAACTGCAAAGTAAAAGAATAAAAACTTTTATATGTAAACAATTTTACAAAAATGTAAAATTTAACAATAAAGTTTGAAGGATAAAAAAAGTTTGAAACGACACGATGTGTCAACTTTGTCCTTAAAGTTTAGTATGCGTGTGTGCGTGTGTGTTTTTGGTTAAGCTTGTTCTTGCGGGGAGACAGCAGGCGTGCTTACAAGTGGATTGTTGCTGTCTTCATTGGTAGCGAGGCGCGTTGTCTGGTTTCGCCGAGAGAACTAATCTTTTTCAGATAATTCCCTGTTTTTTATTAAAAGTCTATTTTCACACCCACTTGATAAACACTTTTCTAAGTTCATCTTTCGGCCACATCTGTTATCACTTATTTGTAAAGTTCTGACCGGTACTGTAACCCCTCTTCAAGAAGAAAGAAAGAAAGAAAAAGAAGAAGAAGAAGAAGAAGAGGAGAGAGTAAGCCGAACGAACCTAGAAAGAAAAGGGGTAGCTAAAACAGGCTAGCACTTTTCCTCAATGCCCGTTCGTCTCATCGATCTATTGATCTGCCACAATAGTCCCCCACCAGTAAGCGGAGCTTAACCGATAGACACTACCCTATTTCAATTTTACTTTTATTTATTTATTTATTTTCTAATCTCCTTTGTTTTGTTTTCGCATTATTCTTATACTTATATCTAGTCCTCTGTCTTATTATAATTAGTCATACTTTTGAATAGTTATTAAAAATAAAAAAATTCGTTATTTTTCTTCCATGTAACTTTTCTACCAGATCTAGACTCATATGTTTTACTAGCAATATTTTTATCGACTATTCAAAAGTATGACTAATTATAATAAGACAGAGGACTAGATATAAGTATAAGAATAATGCGAAAACAAAACAAAGGAGATTAGAAAATAAATAAATAAATAAAAGTAAAATTGAAATAGGGTAGTGTCTATCGGTTAAGCTCCGCTTACTGGTGGGGGACTATTGTGGCAGATCAATAGATCGATGAGACGAACGGGCATTGAGGAAAAGTGCTAGCCTGTTTTAGCTACCCCTTTTCTTTCTAGGTTCGTTCGGCTTACTCTCTCCTCTTCTTCTTCTTCTTCTTCTTTTTCTTTCTTTCTTTCTTCTTGAAGAGGGGTTACAGTACCGGTCAGAACTTTACAAATAAGTGATAACAGATGTGGCCGAAAGATGAACTTAGAAAAGTGTTTATCAAGTGGGTGTGAAAATAGACTTTTAATAAAAAACAGGGAATTATCTGAAAAAGATTAGTTCTCTCGGCGAAACCAGACAACGCGCCTCGCTACCAATGAAGACAGCAACAATCCACTTGTAAGCACGCCTGCTGTCTCCCCGCAAGAACAAGCTTAACCAAAAACACACACGCACACACGCATACTAAACTTTAAGGACAAAGTTGACACATCGTGTCGTTTCAAACTTTTTTTATCCTTCAAACTTTATTGTTAAATTTTACATTTTTGTAAAATTGTTTACATATAAAAGTTTTTATTCTTTTACTTTGCAGTTGCTTCTTTTTATTAGCAATATTATATTGTTAAAAGTTAGCACTCGCTAACTGGTGATCCTTGTAATCGAATCGGTCTCAATTCATCTACACAAAAACAATTGATTTTGTGTAGATGAATTGAGACCGATTCGATTACAAGGATCACCAGTTAGCGAGTGCTAACTTTTAACAATATAATATTGCTAATAAAAAGAAGCAACTGCAAAGTAAAAGAATAAAAACTTTTATATGTAAACAATTTTACAAAAATGTAAAATTTAACAATAAAGTTTGAAGGATAAAAAAAGTTTGAAACGACACGATGTGTCAACTTTGTCCTTAAAGTTTAGTATGCGTGTGTGCGTGTGTGTTTTTGGTTAAGCTTGTTCTTGCGGGGAGACAGCAGGCGTGCTTACAAGTGGATTGTTGCTGTCTTCATTGGTAGCGAGGCGCGTTGTCTGGTTTCGCCGAGAGAACTAATCTTTTTCAGATAATTCCCTGTTTTTTATTAAAAGTCTATTTTCACACCCACTTGATAAACACTTTTCTAAGTTCATCTTTCGGCCACATCTGTTATCACTTATTTGTAAAGTTCTGACCGGTACTGTAACCCCTCTTCAAGAAGAAAGAAAGAAAGAAAAAGAAGAAGAAGAAGAAGAGGAGAGAGTAAGCCGAACGAACCTAGAAAGAAAAGGGGTAGCTAAAACAGGCTAGCACTTTTCCTCAATGCCCGTTCGTCTCATCGATCTATTGATCTGCCACACATGTACTAGAGAAATAGAATTAAGTTCATGAGTCAAGCAAATCCATTGCTAGAGAGGAGAGAAATATAATATCTTGTCGCATTGACATTTCCAACGGGAATTTTTATAATTCGCGGGAAAATGTTTGGCACTTGTACATATGCGGTACACGAGACGAAATTTGGTGTAAGAAGGGGCAGACAACTCTGATTCTCCGAAAATGGACGTAATCGAAGTGAATGCCTTGAATATGCGCGAGTTATTATATTTAACAAGTACTCAACAGAAAGTGGTGGACTTTTTGCAAATGTTCTATCAATATACTATAGATTTTCACAAATGTTAATTTCTGCGATAATTTAATATTTTAAACTATAAAAAAATTACAAAATCTGTTAATCCAAACAAGAGGACTGTTCGTTTTGTTGGTTTTGAAATGAAAAAATATACTGTTGATTTTCCCAAATTATTTTTTTCTTTAATAAATGTTCTATCAATATACTGTTGACTTTCACAAATTGTTATTTCTTCGAAAAATTTTCTATTAATTGAATTTGCATGACTTCTTATTTAAAAAATGAATATTTTCCATTTTCGGAGAAATTGCGTACTAAAAAAAGAGAGTTGTCTGCCCCTTACACCATTGGAACTCTTCTGAAATAAATTTCGGCTCGTGTACCGCATCTGTACAAGTGCCAAATGTTTTGCGTCCGGTGTTCTTATTGCACAACGTATATATCACTACGCAAGTGGGAACACGCAGATGTGTTTTCTTACCATACTAGTCACTCCACGAGTTAAAACATTCTAGTGTTTTCTCATCAAACCACGTACTAATCACTCCGCGAGTGAAAACATGCATTAAGTAAATAGCTCGTAATTATGTAACTGCTACAAAACCGATATTAAACTGTTATATTTTGTTGACAATACATTGGTGCTTTATTGTGGAAAATAGGAGGAGCGGTGACTTACCAGAGAGTGGCTGCTGGCGACTGAGGACGTTCTTCAAACATCTAAGAAGAAGGACGATTGTCGCAGAGAATTTATGGCAGGGGGGGGGGGGTCAGTTGTTATAAAAACCTTCCTCACTGCTGAAGAGCGTTATTCGTCAATTTGTCACCTAACTACTGACGTTATTAGACCTAAGGAGAAGGTCGCGAAGGAAGTTTTTTTTATTTTTTTCGCAACCTCACTCTTCAGCTAGCTTCACTCTTTGTTACCGATGATTTTTTTTCGACATTTTGCGAAAAAAATAAAAAACACGACACTACTTCCTGAAGGAAGAAAGTCTAACTTTACAACGGTTAGATATATTGAATCTTGTGTTCACCTTCCCTGTTGAGATATGGAGACTTCTAACACACCTACTGTGGCAGATTCCAGGGAGCAGCACCTTACAAGGATCTCCATTCTGAAGATGAAAATTAAGGGAAGGCTGCGTTTGTCCCATGGATCGGAAATTACTTCTGCTATATTCTCAGTATTTCCTCGGGAAATTTTGGAGTACATCAATGAAATAGAGATCGTCATCTGCAAACTCCAGATTTCCTGCACATCTGGTGAGGAGAGAGAGCAAATGGAATCGGATTGGTTATATTCTCAAATGTCTATACGAAAGGAATTAGAAGATCTCTGTTCCTCTCTACATGTGCCAGAGGCCAGTGGATATTTGGACACACCATTACCTTCCATATACGTCGGAATCTACCCTGAATAGAACTCATTCATCGCTTTCAGTGAGACTCCCCCAGGTGCAGATCACGGGACCCACGTTTAGTGGTCGTGAAATGGAGAATGACCGAATGAGTTTCCACAACTTTTTATCCCGCTTTGAAAATTGTGTCGCGGGCATGGCAAACGATGCGGAGAAATTAAATTTCTTAAAACACTCCTTGTCTGAGAGACCTCTGCTTTTGATTAATCACTTGAGTTGTCTCAATGCAAATTATCAGCAGGCACTCTCTGTATTAAAAATGGAATATTTAGATGTAAATGACATCATTGACAAGATTTTCCAAGACATCATCGATTTCTCTCCCAAAAGGGAGAGTTCTTATGCTGATCTTGGGGGTTTCATTAGCAAGATCTTGGAAGAGTTGGCCCACTCACTTTCTTCCGACTTCTCTGGAGATGATTCGGCAGGAGCCCGACTGATGGCCAAACTTCTGTTCTTGAAATTTCCAAGAGAGTTGAAAGGAGAGTTGATTCTATTATGCGGAAGTAGAATTCCATCTCTGTCTGTCTTATTGCGAGACACCAGTGAGGCAATTAAACGCCTGCAAATTAAAGGCGGCGGCGGCGGTGTGCCTGGTCCTTCCCTATGGATTAATCGAAGTAATCCACGCATAACTTTTTCTAAATCCAGAGGATCCAGACCACACCGAGATGCCTCTTTCCAGGTTGTTTCGGATTTCCAACCTCCCTCTGGCTATGCCAGTAAATTGCCTACTGTCATTTGTGTTACCTTTGGTCGAGGAGGGAAGACTATTTCAGTGAATTGTCTACTGGATACTGACAGTGGCCGAACTTATTTGTCTGGTGACATCTTGCACTCCTTGGGATCTGTGGTTTCTGATGGATTGGATTGTCGCTTGAAGCTGACTACCCTTCTTGGAGAATGCGAGCGGAAGTTAAAGGAGGTGGTACTGAAGGTTAATTTAGGGACCAGCTATACTGGGCACTTTCCGGTGCTGGTTGCCGACACATTAGACTTGTCTCTTCGTCTGAAGGGTTGGAGCTTATTGTTGGAGGAGTTCAAGCGGAACGGATGTTCTTTAGCTGAGCAATTTGAATCTGGTACTGATTTGGTCTCTATAGAGGGAATTATGGGACTTGATCTAGTGCAGCATTTGAGTCCCTTGCAGTTGGTTCTTTGTCTGCAGGGTCGGTCTTTCTCTATCCCTGCTGGGCTCATCCCCTTTGGTGAGATAGACTCTTTTTTTCCATAGACCATTCTTCGGTTCAAGGGGAGGCTCTTTTGTTCAACTCGGTAATGGAACATACACCCGAGGTGGAATCAACTCATGTTTGCTTTGTTCTGGAGGCTGATTCAACCTATGTAGACCCCTTGGTGGATATCTTTCCCTTCAGCGATGTGGAGAGAGGATTAGAGAGAATGTTCAGCATTGAGTCATTGGGGATTCATGACGAAGAGATTTCAGGTTATGATCGTGATCAGATCCAGCAGTTCAATAGGTCCATCACCTTCATGGATGGAAAATATCATGTCGAGTTGCCCTGGTATTTGGACAAACTGGCTCAGGTTCCTTTAAATCATGCAATTGCTTTACACATTCTGGATCGTGTTGTCAAGAGCCTGGAGAAGAAGGGGTTGTACCAGGAGTATCTGAAGGTGTTTATCCAGCAGAAGGAGGAGGGTATCATTGAGGAAATACACGTAGCCCCACAAAGATTTGGGGATTATATTTGGATACCTCATCGACCCATTTTTAAGGCGGATCCGGCAGCAACTACTAAGATCAGGCCGGTATTTAACTGTAGCCTGAAGGCGGGTGGTTCGACTTCGCTTCACGAGGCTGTTTACTCCGGTGTGAATATGACGGGGAATATGTTGGACTTATTGATGTCATTCAGATCGAATGATTTTGTTTTGCTCGCGGATATCAGGAAGTCGTTCTTGATGGTTCGTCTTGCCCTTGAGGCAGACAGAAACAGGTTTTGTTTTTTTGTCAAGGATGGTGACCGTTTTCGATGTTTCCGCTATTCGACCCTGATATTTGGGTTCATCTCCAGCCCCTTTATACTGGGAAGTATCCTGATGTTTCATGCGGCCCAGTACCCCCTAGACGAATGTCGAGCAGCGATGGAGGACAAATTTTATGTTGACAATCTGGTGGTGACTGAGTCTGACCCTGTGAAGCTTGCAGGACTTTATTCACAGGTCAGGAAGTGTCTGAAAGAGGGTGGATTTGTAGTGCAGTCATGCAGCTCCAACTGTGACAGCCTTAGGGAGGAGATGAGAAACGACGGTATGTTGAGTGTTCATGAGGCCATATGGGAGATGGTGCTCGGATACAGATACGATCCCATTTCAGAGAAGGTGTGCATTGTCCCCATTAGATGCGATTCAAGTGCATCGACCAAAAGACGGATCCTTTCCGAGTCAGCAAGGGTGTTTGATCCTTTGTCCCTTTGGTGACCATAAGAAGTCGGGTTTTGGTGGGAGAGTTATGGAAGCAAGGGTTTGACTGGGATGATCAAGTCCCTCTTGAATTTCAATCATCGTGGAAGAGCCTTGCGGAGGATCTCTCAGGATTGAGTAATATACATTTCAGCAATGGGAGCCGATCTGGAAGCTTATATATTTTTTGTGATGCCTCAAAGGAAGCATATGGAGTTGCTGCCTACTATGTGCAGGACCAGCGATCTGCCTTGATTTTTGCCAAGGCTAAGGTTGCACCGGTAAAAGATAAGACGTCACACACGTTGGAATTGATGGCTGTTTTTCTTGCCCTGAAGTGTCTGCCGACCATCTTGAATGGATGCAAGGGCGTCCCTTCTTCCAGGGTGTGTGTAGCAACGGACGCCCAAGTAGTGCTGTCGTGGATTTTGTCACAAACCAAGGCAAGCAAAAGTATTTTTGTGAGTAATAGGCTTAAGGATATTTTGCAGATGAGCCTTGCTTTAGATACCAGGTATGGCATCAAACCAACCTTCAGGTATGTCTCAACCACTGAGAATCCTGCAGACCTAGTCACTAGAGGATTAATCTTAAAGAAGTTCAAGTGCAACCTCGAATTTTGGTATCACGGTCCCTCTTTGTTTTGTAGCAGTTACCTCCTCCTTTCAAAACATAACTACACCGGTTGGCCGTTAGGTGGCGCTTTTTCACCGACAGGTGGCGCCGTAAAGCGACACCAGAGTTATCTGCCCTTCGGACTATAAGAGCCGGTGCAAAACGGAAAATCTCTCTCTCTTTCACCGACCAGCATCGGAGAACAACGCTGGCACTAGCGCTCTTCTTACCCAGCCTCGACAGAAGTATGCTGGCACCTGCGCCCCGTCTTTCACTCTTCTCTGGTCGACAGAACCCTTGTAGCAGTTACCTCCTCCTTTCAAAACATAACTACACCGGTTGGCCGTTAGGTGGCGCTTTTTCACCGACAGGTGGCGCCGTAAAGCGACACCAGAGTTATCTGCCCTTCGGACTATAAGAGCCGGTGCAAAACGGAAAATCTCTCTCTCCTTCACAGACCAGCATCGCAAACAACGTTGGCACCAGCGCTCCGTTTCACTTGCCTTTTGGCCTCGACAGGACGACGCTGACACTAGCGTTCCGTTTCACTCTTCTCTGGTCGACAGAACGACGCTAATACACTAGCGTTTCGTCTCACGCTTTTCTTCTCAACCAGCATAACAACTACCAACACACGTGGGCAAACAACGGTAAGAGTTTCTCAACTCGTTTTCTTTGTGTTACGGCTTTCAAAGACTTTTCCTACGCCGGACTCATTTCTTCTTATACCTTTTCAAGAACTGTTTTTCCATCAACACACATGCATACATCACACACTTCATCATTCCACGTACACACACGTTCAATAAACGTTATTTGAACTACTTCATTTTTGTTTATTAATTATTACTCCGTCTTTGCATGCAACATTGTTTGATTCAACTGAACACGTTTATAATCGGGGGACACGACCCTCGATCCGAACATTGGTGACCTGACGTGCAAGCTTTGTTGTATGTGGCGGAGTAATTAATTTCGTACTAGAACAAAAAAAAAAAAAATCATTTCTCGTTTTTTCTTTCGTGGTGAAACGAATTACGCACCCATCTTTTTCCTTTTTTTTTCTACCCACGAGGTAGAAATATACAAACAAACAAAAGAAAAGAAGCCACCGTCTCCATTTTTCCTAGCCACGCGGAAAAACCCAAACAAGAAAAACAAAAACATTTCTCGGTTTCCCCGAGTATAAAACAAGTTACAATTTCATTTTTTCTTCTTCTCTTTCTCCACATACGTGTCGGAAAAATATATACAAAGAAAAAGACAAACTTTTGCCAATCCTTTTTTTTTCTTTTTTGACGAACAAAAGGACCTTACAAGACGCCACTTCCTTTGTTTTGAACACGTGGAGATAAAAAGAAAACAAAAGAAAACAAACGCTCACGCTGCCCATCTTTTTCGTGACCACATGTTGATAAAATTTTTTTTAAATTGCCGCCATCTTTTTTCCGGACCACGTGTTGATAAAATAAATTAAAAAATGCCGCCATCTTTTTCCGGACAACGTGTTGATAAATTTTTTTTTAAAATAACGCCATTTTTTATCTGTCGGACCACGTGGAAATGAAAATTCAAACAAAAAAAAAAAAAAAAAAAAAAAGAAAATACGAATTTTTTTTTTCTTTCTTTTCAACAACAAAGGAAAGAGAAGCCACCATTCTTTCTCTACGTGGAAACGAACATTCAAACAAACTAAAACGAAAACAAAAAACGTCATTCCGTGTGTGAAACAAATTACGGCCCCATTTTTTTTCTTTTCTTTTTCCTTTCTACCCATGTGGTGGAAATGTATATATAAAGGAAAAGAAAACTACAAAACAGACAAACATGAACAACATCACCCTTCAAGGCCTACCAACAATCTTCAACACAACTTGAACAACCACATTTTTCCCGGATATTCACCAAGCACCAAACATTTCCGGACATCACTGACGACACTATGGAAGAAATCACACCAGTTCAAAATGAGTACAACTGCACAAGCACGACTAAAATACTCAACAACTGGACGTTCGTTGATCAACTGGGGACACATCAACTCGAACGACGCGCACCAACACCAGTACAGACCCACTTGTACCTGGACCTGCTAACTCACTTGCAGACATTTGTGCATCTGATTTTGACCATAGTGTACCACCAATCTCAACAACTAGATGTTTGTTCATCAGCTCCACAACACGGACTAATTAACATGAACAACATCAACACCTGCACAGACTCACTTGTGCTCATTCATCAACACCTGCACAGACTCACTTGTGCTCATTCATCAACACCGCACAGACTCACTTGTGCTCATTCATCAACACTGCACAGACTCACTTGTGCTCACTCATCAACACTGCACAGATTCACTTGTGCTCACTCATCAACACTGCACAGACTCACTTGTGCTCACGCATCAACACTGCACAGACTCACTTGTGCTCATTCATCAACAACTGCACAGACTCACTTGTGCTCATTCATCAACACTGCACAGATTTACTTGTGCTCACTCATCAACACTGCACAGATTCACTTGTGCTCATTCATCAACAACTGCACAGATTCACTTGTGCTCACTCATCAACAACCGCGCAGACCCAAGCACCAAACATTCCCGGACAACACTGACAATTCAACGTTCGTTCATCAGCTCCGCATCACGCAGACTAATCAACATGAACAACGCCACCAACAAGTGCAAATTCACTTGCACTCAACATTTTTCGACCGCAAACTCACTTGCACTCGAACTTGATGCAGACCCAATTGCATGCAAACAACACGCAGATCCACATGCGTTACAAACACTCCGCAGACGCACTTGCGATCAATCATTCAATACAGATGCAGAAATAAGTAGCGTGCACACTACTTTTTTCTAATCTTCAACAGCAAAACAGACATACCCACAAAGAATGCTTCTCATCTACAACTGTATATATTGAATAATATTTTCAATATTTTTCAATCTGGGGGGGAGTCCTTGTAGCAGTTACCTCCTCCTTTCAAAACATAACTACACCGGTTGGCCGTTAGGTGGCGCTTTTTCACCGACAGGTGGCGCCGTAAAGCGACACCAGAGTTATCTGCCCTTCGGACTATAAGAGCCGGTGCAAAACGGAAAATCTCTCTCTCTTTCACCGACCAGCATCGGAGAACAACGCTGGCACTAGCGCTCTTCTTACCCAGCCTCGACAGAAGTATGCTGGCACCTGCGCCCCGTCTTTCACTCTTCTCTGGTCGACAGAACCCTTGTAGCAGTTACCTCCTCCTTTCAAAACATAACTACACCGGTTGGCCGTTAGGTGGCGCTTTTTCACCGACAGGTGGCGCCGTAAAGCGACACCAGAGTTATCTGCCCTTCGGACTATAAGAGCCGGTGCAAAACGGAAAATCTCTCTCTCCTTCACAGACCAGCATCGCAAACAACGTTGGCACCAGCGCTCCGTTTCACTTGCCTTTTGGCCTCGACAGGACGACGCTGACACTAGCGTTCCGTTTCACTCTTCTCTGGTCGACAGAACGACGCTAATACACTAGCGTTTCGTCTCACGCTTTTCTTCTCAACCAGCATAACAACTACCAACACACGTGGGCAAACAACGGTAAGAGTTTCTCAACTCGTTTTCTTTGTGTTACGGCTTTCAAAGACTTTTCCTACGCCGGACTCATTTCTTCTTATACCTTTTCAAGAACTGTTTTTCCATCAACACACATGCATACATCACACACTTCATCATTCCACGTACACACACGTTCAATAAACGTTATTTGAACTACTTCATTTTTGTCTATTAATTATTACTCCATCTTTGCATGCAACATTGCTTGATTTACTGAACACGCTTATAATCGGGGGAACACGACCCTCGATCCTAACAGTTTTGTAGCGGTGTCTTCCCATGGCCAGAGCAGGACTTACCCTGCCTTGATGATCAGTGCCAGCAGATCGCTCGTTCCTTGGCGAGTTTCACTGTGGTTACGACGGAGTGTCCTTCTATAGTCTCTTTGTAGAGGTACTCAACATTTGTTCGTTTGTTAAGAGTAAGCCTCTTGGTGTTCCGATTCATCGGCTTGACAAGGACAAATGAGGAAGATTACAGCAAGAAAGCTGCACTTTATTTGGTAAAAATCTCCCAGCAGGAGGAATTTGCTAGGGAGTTGGATTACCTCCAGGATCCCATTGGAAAGTCTGCACCTAATCGTGTCCGTGCGCTTGATCTCTTTCTGGATCAAGAGAGGCTGATCCGCTCAAGTGGACGTCTTGACAGGTCGCCTCATTTTTCTTTTGAAGTCAAAAATCCCCTACTGCTAGGCAAAAACCATCATTTTACCCGACTTCTCATCTTGGACTGCCATAACAAGTGTTCACATCTTGGTGTAGGGTCAACTTTGGCTGAGTTAAGGCGTTGTGGCTATTGGGTTCCTCAGGGAAGGCAGGCAGTCAAGGGTTCCTTAACGTCATGTACCAAGTGCAAGAGATATAATTCTAGACCTGTACTGCCAGATAATGTAGCCAGCCTACCACTCCCTCGTGTCGAATTCGAGGTGCCTTATAGGAATACTGGAGTTGACTTCGCGGGACATTTTTGGGTGAAGGAAGGGAACGCGGAGAGGAGAATGTACCTGTTACTGTTCACTTGCTTAAGTGTAAGGGCAGTACATATCGAAGGCAACTGACAGTGATCACACCGAATATGTGTTTAACACCTAACAAGAGCCCAGGCTTGTTACTGTATGTGAAAAGAGATGATCTCTCTTCTTTCGTTCCTCCCAGCCGGCAAAGGTTGATTGAAACAATTGAACTGCGGAACCAATGGTTGACAAGGTTTAGGGAACTTTGGTACAATGAGTACCTCCTTGATCTTAGAGGAAGGTCTCCAGGAAGATCCCAGATACCATTCCAGAACCGTATTCAAAGGAATGATGTAGTACTGGTCAAGAGCCCTCATAAACCACGACCCTTTTGGATGTTGGGAACTATACTGGAGGTATTCCGAGGACACGATGGGGTAGTGAGAACGGCTCGTGTCAAACAGGGTGATGGTCATGTGAAGGTCCACTCCCTAAAACATCTGTACCCGATGGAGATTTCGCAATCTTCACAGGACCCTGAGGGGTGTGATCCTAATCATGCTGATCCTTCTGTGCCTGTCGCTTCAGGCAGCAGCCAAAACCCGGACCCTCAGGCTCATCTCAGGAAAGAGATGACACAATCTGGTTGTGTCCTACTTGTAATAGACCTCAAGAGATTCATGATATGATATGCTGCGATTCTTGTGATGAGTGGTACCACTTTGAGTGTGTTGGCATTGAAATAGCTCCACCCGCAAGACAGAAGTGGTACTGCTGTGATTATGCACCTATGGGAAGCCCGAGTCTTCTTCCTTATCAATAGTTTCATAGTCCTGGGTATGACGAAAACTACAACCGACAGCGGAGCTCTGGCTAAGGGACAGAATGAGGGTAACCTGAACCACTGTTACCTCCAGGTGGCCCCCGACTAAGGCCTAGCACCTGTCTGCCCCCTGCAGGGTCACGCAAAGTTTTTTAATTTTTTAAATTTTTTTATTTATTCATTTATTTATTTATTTTTTATTTTTTATTTTTTTTGTTGGGAGAATGTGGAAAATAGGAGGAGCGGTGACTTACCAGAGAGTGGCTGCTGGCGACTGAGGACGTTCTTCAAACATCTAAGAAGAAGGACGATTGTCGCAGAGAATTTATAGCAGTGTGTGGGGGGGGGGGGGGTTCAGTTGTTATGAAAACCTTCCTCACTGCTGAAGAGCGTTATTCGTCAATTTGTCACCTAACTACTGACGTTATTAGACTTAAGGAGAGGGTCGCGAAGGAAGTTTTTATTTTTTTCGCAACATCACTCTTCAGCTAGCTTCACTCTTTGTACCGATGATTTTTTTTCGACATTATTTAAGAAGGGACGAATTCATTTTCAACACCGGTCGTTGGAATTCTTTGTCATATTTCCTGTTTGACTTTCAAGAAAAGATTTTGCATTTCATTTTCAATTTTTTAATCAATTGTTTTTGTTTTTAAGTGCGAACTATTTTAAGGTAAGTAAGAATTATTTATTTGAATAAATATTTCACCAATTTTCAAAAGAAATGTGAAATCTTACGAAATGTGAAAATTACAACATTTTTAAATAAATGTAGTCACTTTTTTGTTGTGCTTTTAATAACAAACAAAGGAATACTCGTGTCAAATATTGTTTATATAAGCAATTGAATTAATTTTAATTAATTATCATTTCTTAAATTAAGGTTACATTACATAATAAATTGCGAAGACACTTCGAAATAGGCAGCGCATCATTTTATTTTTGTTTGTTTATTTTTAAAAAAAACGCATATTTTACCACATATAGTGCACGTTAATTAAAAAGAAAATCCAGCACAATATTTATTTTTATCAAGGGCGATAGTGTGTGGCAGATGAGACGAGCGGGCATTGGGGAAAGGGCTAGCCTGTTTAGCTACCCCTTTTCTTTCTGGGTTCGTTCGGCTTACTCTCTCTCTTTCTTCCTTTCTTTCTTTCTTATCTGTGTTTGACCCTTCTTTGCCTCTGGTGGTGAGACTCGCGAAATCTCGCCTATTCACGGTGGCCGGAGGTTTCTGACCAATGGGCGGCCGACAGGTCAGCTCGGCCATACGTGATCTTAAATCTATAAAGAAGGGGACGTTCCTTTCCTCTTCCTCTTTTGCCTTCAGCGTCCGGAGACCAAGAACGCACAAAGAACTCTCGGCGATTCCCCCCCCCCCCCCCACCAGCTCGAACGAGCTGTGTGGAGGAGGAGGGGAAGAGAAAGGTAACCCTTTCGATTCAAAAAATCTATCTATCAATTTGATGAACATTTCCTTTCATTCCCAACGAACTTTTTCCTTCACACATTCACCATTTACAAATTAGCCACACAAAAGACATTCACATGCCTCGCATATATACACTTACAAGTACGAATCAAAGAACTCTATTAAACTCTATTAAATAAATTGTTTTGTTACAAAAATGTTATTTCTTTCTTTTTTATTAACGCCTATTCGTATATGTGTATAGCTTCCTAATTCCTTCGCTTTCTTTAAGGTAAGTTTAAATGTTTTCTTCCTTCATCTTGTTTGTCTTAAACTGTTTTATTTAATCCCCACGTGGTCCGATGGTGGAAGATTAATGGTGTGATAACATGCAGTTATAAAGGCATCTATCACACTACCTATGGTTGGGGGATTCATTGTCGCAAAACCATTTGTCCGAAATCCTTCGCGACTGTGGTTAAAATCCAAAAACCCTTTGTTCTCCTTTTGAATCTCCCGCCATAAACAAACACTTCCACACCGGCCATAATTGGTGATCTCTCCGACGTTAACACGCTAACAAAATCCTTCTACGATACAATAATTAAAAATCTTTCTGATTAAATTTTAAGATACAAATAAATAAATAAAAAAAATAAGATAACCATTTCTAAACTTAAAGACAAACAAATAAATTTAAATATTAATCTTATTTAGCGAAGGAAACTTAGAATAGAATACGGCAGTAAGTTAAACAAAAATTCATATACGAAGAAAATACAAGTCTACGAACTTAAAACAAAAAAAAAAAAAAAAAATGAGCGTCTCACATCACACAAAAAAAAAAATCTCTTTCAACAACAACAAAAAAAATCTTCGTAAAACAAACAACAAAATTCTTTTCAACAAAAAAAAAAAAAAAAAAAATCCTTTTTCATAGAACAAACAAAATCCCTTTCAACAACAACAAAAAACAATCCTTTTCACGAAGCAACGCAAGAATCTTGAAAAACAAAAATCATTTCTAACAAAAAAAAAAAACACAAGAATATTTTATTACAAAAAAAAAAAAACTTCTTTCAAAAACAAATTTTAACGAAACAAAAAAACAAAAAAACATCCTTTCACTGAACAAAGAAGGAAAGTGCTTTTCGCGAGACAAGGAGAGATGGGTCTACACAAAAAAAAAAAAAAAAAAAAAAAATCAAATCTCTCTACAAAAAACAGGAATCTTCCCACATGGCGCAAATATGCCGAACAATGAAAAATTCCCGCCAAACGCCATTTAAAAAAAAAAAAAAAAAAAAAAATGGAGCTACAATAGACAAATACAAAAAAAAAAAAAAAAAAATTTTTAATGAAAAATTAACGACGTCAACCCGATAACCAAAAAAAAAAATAATGATGATAGTCTTATCAGTCGAGGAACAATGGAAGCAACAAAAGGCGCCAAGCGTTGAATCTCCCAAGCCAAATACAGCTTCGTGTAAGAAATCTACAACCTGAGAAAATTTGTATCAGCTAAAGAATACTTGCACGAACGCGACCAAATTTCGACGCAAGCCTAAAGATTGTTTCCTAAAAATACCCAGCTTCGTCTAGAGACATTTCTTTCTCCTGATATTTCATCAGCCCAAGAATCTCTAGGTGAACGCTAAGTTCCAGCAGAAAAATACACATCCGAAAACTAAAACTACAAACAATACCAGCTTCGCGTGGCGGAAAATCTCAATGTGCACAAAACTTAAAATTTCGCCCGCGAACGCTAATTTTGCTGGAACACCCATATAACTTCAGCTTCATCCATCCCGGAATGAACGCTAAATCCTCGCTGATAAAGATTGTTGTTATATATAAATAAATAAAAGTAAAATTGAAATAGGATAGTGTCTATCGGGTAAGCTCCGCTTACTGGTGGGGGACTATTGTGGCAGATGAGACGAGCGGGCATTGGGGAAAGGGCTAGCCTGTTTAGCTACCCCTTTTCTTTCTGGGTTCGTTCGGCTTACTCTCTCTCTTTCTTCCTTTCTTTCTTTCTTATCTGTGTTTGACCCTTCTTTGCCTCTGGTGGTGAGACTCGCGAAATCTCGCCTATTCACGGTGGCCGGAGGTTTCTGACCAATGGGCGGCCGACAGGTCAGCTCGGCCATACGTGATCTTAAATCTATAAAGAAGGGGACGTTCCTTTCCTCTTCCTCTTTTGCCTTCAGCGTCCGGAGACCAAGAACGCACAAAGAACTCTCGGCGATTCCCCCCCCCCCCCCACCAGCTCGAACGAGCTGTGTGGAGGAGGAGGGGAAGAGAAAGGTAACCCTTTCGATTCAAAAAATCTATCTATCAATTTGATGAACATTTCCTTTCATTCCCAACGAACTTTTTCCTTCACACATTCACCATTTACAAATTAGCCACACAAAAGACATTCACATGCCTCGCATATATACACTTACAAGTACGAATCAAAGAACTCTATTAAACTCTATTAAATAAATTGTTTTGTTACAAAAATGTTATTTCTTTCTTTTTTATTAACGCCTATTCGTATATGTGTATAGCTTCCTAATTCCTTCGCTTTCTTTAAGGTAAGTTTAAATGTTTTCTTCCTTCATCTTGTTTGTCTTAAACTGTTTTATTTAATCCCCACGTGGTCCGATGGTGGAAGATTAATGGTGTGATAACATGCAGTTATAAAGGCATCTATCACACTACCTATGGTTGGGGGATTCATTGTCGCAAAACCATTTGTCCGAAATCCTTCGCGACTGTGGTTAAAATCCAAAAACCCTTTGTTCTCCTTTTGAATCTCCCGCCATAAACAAACACTTCCACACCGGCCATAAGTGTTAATATCTATAGTATAAACTGGATACTTCTACGTTTTTTCGCAGGTGGAAGTGATCTTAGGAAATTATAATGGGTAAATGATGAGATCGCCGTCCTAAACAGTTTCTGTGTAAATTCGAATAAAAATAATGGGTGCAACTTCGGAAAAGCCTCAATCAGGAAAAACAAATAATAAATAAATAAATAAAGACATACTAATATTATGTATGTGACTGTGACGGAACAAAGACATCGTACACCAAAAGTTACGTAAATTGATCAAGTAGTTTTCTTTTTGTTTTCACACATAATCAAATTTTGTAATTTTCTCATGCTCGCTTGTCAAGTCGCATCCTTTGAAAAACAAGGGGCGTAAGTCAGCCAGCGTTACAAGCCCAGCTTGTGACAGTGGAGCATGGGAAAAAAAATGACAAAATTTGATTTTTGTGATAAAATTTTTTTAAAAACTGCGGCACTTCTGCATTCTTTATGAACCCGCAGCCGATTAAGAAATCGAAATTGAAGAGTTCCGTTTTTTTTTCTCCAAGTACCATTCATTCAGAATTCACCGGAAGTTGAATTTACCGGGAGTTGAAGTAGAATTTAGTTTTTAGAAAATGGAGTTAAATGAGTTGAATCTTCGCGACATTGGTAATTTAATGAACCAGACGCAAAAAACAATCGATTTTTTACAGGCACATCGCCATCCACAGGTGCCACAACAAATCATGTGGAAAACATGTGGCAAAAGGCCAAAATGCGTTAGAAAATAGAATGTGGCACCCACACGCAAATGGTGGAGTCTTACTTAATGGAATTTATGTGGCGGCAGAAGTTTTCTGCTAACCCCATGGAAGCCATTATAAATCAAATTGCAGAACTTTATCCTGTTCAATAAAAGAAAAAGGACAAAAAAATACAGTCCCCCCCCAATGAAAACTTTTCATTTAGATAAAAAAAATCTCACCAAACAAAACTTTTCAACTACAATATATTTAAAAAAAATAAAAGCAAAACTAATGTTGACCAAAAAATTCATTCCCTCCCACCCCAATCAAAACTTTACATTTTTATTTATAAAATTTTTAATTCATATAATAAAAAAAACAATTGTTAATTGTTTCTTGTTACCCCAAAACAAATCAGTCTTGCATTTTTTTAGGTTGTAAATAAGTCACTTCCGGTTGAATTACTTCCCTTTATTTTCAGTAGAAGGACAGAAAATCTGCGGGTTCATAAAGAATGCAGAAGTGCCAAAACTGCTTGCTCAATTTACGTAACTTTTGGTGTACGATATCTTTGTTCGGTCCCGGTCACATACATAATACATGTATTCATTATTTATTTTTCCTTATTGAGGCTTTTCCAAAGTTGCACCAAATAGTGTTATAGGCGATGATATTTTTTTAAAAGTTTATGACACAATTAACGTTTAGGAGTTAAACTCAATGTTGTATTACGTGGTAATAGGGGGAAAAAAGCATGTTTTGATACTTTTTTCGTATTAAGCGGTACAAACAGAATAATCACGGCTACATAAGCAGTATGACGCCATCTTGTAAAAACGTCGATTATGATAGCATTTACTCATGTAAATGTGTTTTTCTTCAAATTTCATGCGTAATATTGATTAGATTTGAACCTGAAATCGTTCATGTGAACCATTAAATGACGTCACCAATAATATTAAATATGTATGGATGAGAAAAAGGAAAACATTACTTAAATGTAATACTACACTTATAATAAATTTTAAAAATATGACTGAAGTGAAAACTTTTAAGGTAAAAAAATTAATTTCATCAAAATAAATATGTAAAAATACTTTGAAAGGACAAATGGAAGTAACGACTTTTGCTATTATTTTGTTAGTGTTTGGTTTTAATTTTATATATAATAAAAATCAAACTAAAAATGAAAATTTAAAAAGTAGTATTACGGTTTGTGAATGATTTAACAATATTATTTGTCAATTAAAAATAATTGAGACCATTTCAAAGTTAAAATAAGTTTAAAGTCACGTCGAATTTTCGTCGAATAAAATAAAAATTCGAAATACATTTTTAATTTAAATGTGAAAAAAGAAAAATGACGAAAAGTATATAATACTTACAGGCAGTTTCTTTTTCAGCCTAAATAATGTAAGCAACAACAAAAACTCGTAAAGATAATAAGATTATCAACACACGTGCGTTTGCTAAAGCGATAAGTTTCTCCTTATGATCTTCTATAGTTTAACAATGTCAGGAATTCAACAAACTCTTGCTTACCTCGATCAAATAAACATTCTATAAAAAAGCACAAATTAATCGGTAGTTTTTTTTTTCGATTAATAATAGTTGGGTTTATATTATATTTTGAAAAATTGGGAAAACATATTTTCAAATTAGATTTTTAAACTTTAAAATGTCTAAATGAAGTAAATTATGTAATTTAATGAATTAAAATCTCTGAAAAATTCGTTATTGTTTAGAACATTTTTTCTTTGTAATTCACCAGATCAGAGTGTATATTAACAAGAAAATGAAGTAAAAAAATTAAAACAGTAATATCGTATTTATTTCTACTTTTTATTCATAAATTAACGGATACTTTACCCAAAAGTGTTTACCAATAAAAAAAAAGGTAAATCTGATGTGCTTTTTAAGACTATTTCGCTTTATATAACATTAAAATTTCTATCGATCAGAATATATTTTTTTCAGATTTCATAAAGTAAACTCGGGGGAAGGGGGCGGATAACGTACAAAAAGTATTTCCCCATATACATTTTACGAAAAACGCATTTTCGAAAGTAAATTAGTCCAATAATGAATGAGTATAAAAAAATTCTGAGAAAATCTGACCATTTCTTGATTTTTGCTAGATTTATTAAACACACGGTTTTTTACACATCAAAATCGGTCACTACATAGTAACGTTGTTTTAAGACGCCAATAAAGTACACACATTTTTAGTTTCTCATTTTCATTATCTTTGTACGCAGAAAAACATTTTATTTTAATCATCAGTAGTTTATTTTATGTTTCTTCTTTTGAATGGTAAAAAAAGTTACGATATAATCTATATTAAAGTTACATCGTGGTACATATAAGGGGAGTATATTTTATGGTTAGCTTTGGAGATCGCTATTGTTTATAATGTAAACATGTTTAAAGAACAAAACAACATAACACCATTTTTAGCGCCTATACACAATTTTTTTATCACATTCTGTTTAGGACGGTGATTTCATCATTTCCCTCAAATGTAAGTGAAAGGTTAGCACTCGTTCGTGGCTTGACAAGCTTTCACCCTACTATTCTGAGAGAGAATATTTATATATAAAAACTATATACAATATCTGGCACAAGGCTGAAATAGGAAGCGTGGTAAATAGGTTGGTTGAATCTGGCTTTAACTAAATCTAGTTGCATTCACTTACCAGTCCATTCACCAAACTATCGCAGTTATACTAACATTCACCAAAACAAAATCATACAATGAGTACCCTACTTAAAACATATATAAAAATATATACACAATAAAATGTGGGAGTACTAAAATTCTATTTTGTCGATTATTTTGAAAATAAATATTTTTTAAATTTTTTTGCAGATTTCATTTTCATTTTTCAAATATTAATTAAATGACAAATAATAAAATGAAACAATATCTGTTAAAAGGTTCTCACCCAGACTTAGGCTTAACACAATAATTAAGAGAGTGTAGGTTTTTAATATTCTAACTTTTTAGGGCAGTTAAATAAATTGTTCTTGCACTAATCCCAAATCTGAGTGGGAATGCCGTAAAACAACATAATTTATCTCCAATAGCAAAAATAAATGTTAACTGCTCTAAAACCCTAGAATAACCCGGAAATGGAGGAGGGTCATTTTACGTTGAATTTATATGATCCCTCACTCTAACTTCTATAAGAAAATGCTCGGTTTTTTCGTTTATTGAGTGAGCAAGAAATTTGTTTAATTTTTTTGCGTATTTCTTTATTTTTTAAATTTTTATTTTGCAAATATCCTGTATTCTGATTAAAGATTAGCGTTTTCCAGTAACTTAAAAATCCTTACTAACCCTACCAAAAACATAAAATCAGGGTAAGAACGACTCCCTAAACTATACAAGGTTTTATAAGCTACTCTCTTTCTTTCTACGTTTATGGTTCGTTAAGGGATTGTCATTCGGAGTTAGTTGTAGGTTTCAGAGAGAATTATATTTAAGTTGCTGAGGAAGAGTTTTTTAAGTGAGGATATATCCACCTGGACTTAAGGTTAGTGTGAGTGGTTAGAGAAAGTAGCTTTGTAATATTTTGTTAGAAATCGGATCGTTAGATGTTCACACTCGCCCCTCTCACCTACCAGAAGGAGGAAGTTACCTTTGGCAGTTGACCTTAGGGATATATTTGGCACCCTTTTTGAACACGTGAAAATAAAATCAATTTCATTAGTGTAGATTTGCAAGGATGCATTCAACCTCGTCTCAACTCGATGAATTTACTATTGACTTTCCAATGAACCTTACAAGCGTTTTATTGTTTACCATACGTGCAATGCGATAACATTGTGTCAACAGAATTTATTATTGACTTTATATTGATTACCAAGAACTTTAGTACGTGATGACCAAACTAGAAGGCTTCGGTCATGTAGAAGTGCATCATTCTGCAAGAAAAGAATCCACATCCTATGTCGACTTTATGAAAGTGTGACTTTTTTTCTAACGGTGCGATTCGGTGACCCTTAGCTCTACTCTGTGCGATAAGAAATTCTCACAATTTACAAAGAAAAAAAATCCGCACAAACAACGATTAATACGATGGATTAGAAAATGAGACAAAACAAGTCGATACAAATTCCCAGCCATTTTGTGAGCTAACTGCTTCAATATAACCGCAAATAAAATTGCCCCCCCCCACATGGGTTTTAAATTTTGCGACCAATTTTTCCAAGTTCCTAAGTGTAAAGAAATGTTTTCAGCGGAGAAAATTGCATTGTATCTGTTTACCTTTAAAAGAAAACTAAGCGTTTTTATATGGCTTTTGAAAGGACAATTACAACAAAAACATTATCACTATTTAAATTTGTTCAGTAATAATTGTTAATAGTCCATTATTTCTCACCTTTTTCTAAAGATTCTATACTATATTTTTTTTAGCTTTCATGTACGTAAACACACTAGTGAAATATGGCAGTTATAAGTAGAATAACAGGAAAACTGTAAAAACTACTAACTTATTATTGAAAAAAATAGCATTTACGGAAAATAATCGAATGTTTTATGTTTATTTAATAAATTTAACCACTATTCAGAATCCACCATTTTTTAGTCATTATCGGAGATGTTCGTCTTACTCAGGTCATTGATTGTCTCCTCTTAGTGTGATACCAGTGTGAAATCGCTAATCTTATACATAATTTCATTTTATTTTTTATTAAAATTCTACTCGTTATTGTCAGTAAATTTCGGTGTATACTTTTCAATAATAAGTATTTTCTTAAAGTTTCCCTGTTATTTTATTTTTAACTGACATATTTCACTTGTGCTTTTACATACGTATACTATATTTACGATTTTTGCATATTATTGTGGTATCCTTTTTATAATGATTTTAGATTAATCCCTTTTTCAATAAATGTGTACATTGACATTAGCTCCCCCCGCCCCAAATAATATTCTATTTTCAGTGATTATCGGTTAACATCTTGAAGAACTTTTCAGAAAGAAATAAAACAAAATAAAATTATTATTTTAAAATGTAAAGCGGGGGGTCAGCTTCGCATATAAATTTTACGTAAAATGATCCCCATTTCTGGGCTATAAATTTTTAAGTTGCTATGGTAAGTTTTTAATCGAGGGAGCGTTGTCACCCAGACCTAAGGTTATTGGTAGGAGTAAAGTGTTTTTTTAATTGTGGAGAAAAGGTTTTGTTTAGTTTACCATAGACAGGAATGTAGCCACTTTCTAAAAAATAAGCTAAATCAACTTCTAAGAAATTTCAAAAGAAGACAAGTTTGATTTGTTACCGCTATTAAAATAGATAAAACGAGTCATGAAAAAATTAGATTATCGCTTTTTTATTTATCTGTTTTGAGTAATACCATGACAAGATCAACCCTTAATAATCTCTCAGCTTGCAACGAAAATCGTTAGTACTTATAATATAATGAAGAGCTTCTCTGTCTGTCCGTTGGTGACAATTTTTGTAAACGTAAGAGTGGAGAGGGGTAAATACTATTTACTTAATTTCTAAGTCAGAAACATAAGAAATACATTAGGGCACATCTTTACTAATTAATCAATAAATAATTTCGACGCCGAGGTCATCATTTGAACTCGCAACCTTAACGTCACCAGTTAATTTGGACGAATTTGTCTGACACGCTACCGACTGAGCTAACGTCACGAAGTTAAGAAAACGATTTTGATTTAACTACTTACGCCAAAGAAATGCTTTCTTCACTTTTTTTACTTAGTGATAACGAATGATCTTAAAACGAGGCTATGTATCAAAACTTTTGAGAAAAAACTTGTTCTTTTTACTTGTATGTACCCCTAACAAGGCACATTCCCACACTAAGATATTAGCACCTATTGTGCATTAGGGGCCAGATTTTTAAGGCATTAAAAGGTGGAGTTATGCAGCGAGATGTTTGTTCAAATTACATTAAAATGTTTGCATGTTGATACAGTCAGAGAAACAGGCAGCAGGGAGGAAATTCCATAGGTAAATAGTTTGAGGAAAGAGGCTTGTGAGGCAAAAAGATTTCCGGCATCTTGGCACCTCTGCAATCAAAGGGTTGGATTTTGATGCTTGTTGAGTTGGTCGGAAAGATTTACGTTGAGAGGCACTAGTGCAGCAAGTTCATCGGAGCACATTCAATTGAAGTACTTCTAAAACAAGCACAAGGGTGCAACATTTTAGCATTGTGACAAGGGCCTGGAGCTTTACAGACAATGTAAGAACAATCAGCTTAGATGCACTTTTTGAACCCCCGTCTAAAAGGGAGAGGTATTGGTTGGTGTACAAGCAGGGATGCGGCAACAATACCCATGCCAGGGCGAAAAGGTAGGTATATTAAATACCTATTTATTTATTCTTGAAATACACAACACAAAAAATAGAATCTTCTGTGTTTATTAAAACTATTGTAAAAAAAGACGCATCCTATAAGATTTTAAATTTTATTATGCATTCTGCCCTCCTAGGGAGGCAAGTAAATAGTGACACAACATTTTAGAACGAGACTTCTACAATGTTTCGTTTGATTATCAAAAACAGTTTTGTAAATAAAAAACGCATCCTACATTCAAAATAAATTTATTTTATTAAATATGTATTAAAATAAATCTTTCCCTGTATTAAAAAACGAGTTTTTGACAAAAACCTAAATAACACAGCGTTATTATTCGTTTGTTTACAGAAAGAGCGGTAAGGTCAACCGGTGTAGATTGAATTTCGTCTCTTCATCTTTTAAATTCTGGGGTCCTTATTCTTTATATGGTCGCAATTTTCTTTTACTAATGAGTCACTGCTTTAAATGCCGTTAAATATTTGGTTTTTATTTAATATTTTCCTATCAAGACACGTTTGGTATCCATTTTGAATTTTAGTTCAAACGAATTCTCTTTTCATAGTTTTACCTTAAAATCACAATCAAAATTCCCCCTTGAAAATGAAATAGACAAACCCATAAACAAAAACGTATTTTTTAATACCAAACAACTACTAGATCAAAGATAAAATAATTTAAGAGAAATTACCAACGTCGTATTTCTACACGTAGTGTGTAACCGTTCCATTGAAAGTGTCTTCTTAGTACCGATCACTGTGACGTCAGCATGATCTTTCAATGGTTTTTTGTGGTCTTTATTTTTATTGTTTTTTTATGTTTTTCTTCTTTAGCATGATTTCTTTGTTTTATTTATTCTTCTCTCTTCTTTGTTTTTTAAGTTTTGTTTACATTTTTTAGTTTGTTATTTTAATTTTCTCCTTTTTTTTGTTGCATTGGTTCCTGTTTTCTCATTTCCCCCTTCGTTGGTTCTATTTATCTTTCCACTTCGGACCTATTCCCTGTGAGAATTGTTATATATGGGCAAAACTTTATTATATAAGAGGACGGCTCTACAAGAATTTGTTAACATTAAACTTGAATATGACCAAGTTATAGTAAGCTAAGTCAGTCAGACTCTTAAGAGTGCGAGGAGTCTGAGTAGGATCTTTCTAATCTCTGAAAACTCAGACAAGTCTAAATATTGGAAGATTTTAAAATAAGGAGTCGAAAATTTCGGAATTCTAAAAGTTGGACCTTATTACCTTCCGACTCTGCAACCCTGGTTTCCAATACTGTCCTTTATTAACCTTGACACTGATCCTAAATCAGGAGTGGTGAGCGAGATCCCCCACCCACCCCACCAACACTGGGCTAAAACAAATTAAATTCTAATAAAAAAAATAAATAAATGTCCAAGTGAATCAATCAATTTTTCGGTGTTTCAGCAGTTTCACAATATGTTAGGCTTCTCTTAAAAAAATTTTTTTTTTTAAATACCTAAAGAAATGTGTAAACTTTGTTATGTAATTATGTGGTAGCTGAAAAGCCTGAACACCAAAAATTATGCAAATTCATTCAGTATTTATATAAAAAAAAACAAAAAAAAAACGATTTCATCTATATGTCAACATTTTTCTTATATTTTAACTGTTTCCAAAAGTTCCTTGCCTGCTTCGTAATGTCTAGCGATACGTAAGATCGTTTTTCTTTTTCTTATAATTTAATAAATACTGGATGAATTTGGTATAGATAAATGTATTCTAACTTATTGAGGATAACATTACAAATAGATAGACATGATTGCTTTCTGTAAATTTCCAGAAAAATAATAAAAATATTGAACTAAATGTCAAATTATTAAAACTTTAAAAGCTTGACATTCTGAAAAAAAAAATAATCGAAATAAAAGAGTGACGTTTACATCAAATATATTTCATTACAAAACGTAATATAAAAAACTAACATTTCCCATAATTGTTCACTTCAAATTCTAAATTAAAACAATAGTATAATTAGAATCAAAATGTGCAAACAATCATAGAAAAAACAGGCAAATATGAATTGTACTAATAAAATAATTAGTTTTAAAGAATGTTTTTATGAACTGTTTCATTTGATGCAAAAACTATTTGAATATTATATAACGTTATTATCATTGAACACAAATGACAAAATAAGTTTATCTAAATACATATTAAGATTGAATAATATAAAATTGTTATATTTGTGCTGATATAATCTTTTCTTCTTTTACAGATGTAAACAATTTTAGAAAAAGATGATTTTCAAATTAAACAAATACATTTGCTGAACCATTAATGTTTTTCTTCGGGAATTATTTCAAAATTAAGAAAATAAATTCTCTCTTATAAAACAAAAACTAATACACACTGTAAAAAAAAAATTTTTTGCAAACTTTTGATGCGTAGACACACATCACAGGAAGCATAAAAGTTTCTGTAGCTGCATGAAATGCAAAAGCACACAAAAGAGAAACCGTATGCATGTAAATTTTGTGGATCTGCATTTTCACAGAATTCTAATCTTAAAACCCACATGCGAATACACACAGGAGAGAAACCATATTCTTGTCAGGTTTGTGGAATAACATTTTCACAAAATCAGCAACTTACACGGCACATGCGAACTCACACAGGGGAAAATCCATATTCATGTAAAATCTGTGGATGTACCTTTTCAGAGAATTCCAATTTTAAAATCCACATGCGCATACATACAGGAGAGAAACCATTTTATTGTAAATTTTGTGGATCTGCATTTTCACAAAATTCCAATTTCAAAACACATATGCGCATACACACAGGAGAGAAACCATATTCTTGTAAAGTTTGTGGAACAACATTTTCACAGAATGAGCATCTTAAAAGGCACATGCGAACGCACACAGGAGAAAAACCATATTCTTGTAAATTTTGTGGATCTGCATTTTCACAGAATTGTGATCTTAAAACCCACATGTGCATACACACAGAAAGAAAATTACATTCTTGTAATATTTGTGGGTCAACATTTTCACAGAATTCTTTACTCAAGGGACACCTGCGAACACACACAGGTGAAAAACCATATTCTTGTGAAGTTTGTAAATCTAAATTTTCATTAAATTCTTCCTTGAAAGACCATATGCGCCTACATACAGGAGAGAAACCATATTGTTGTAAAGTTTGTGGATCGGAATTTTCAGATAATTCAAATTTTAAAACCCATATGCGCATACATACTGGAGAGAAACCATATTCTTGTCAAGTTTGTGGAACTACATTTTCACAGAATCAGCATCTTAAAACACACCTGCGAACGCACACAGGGGAAAAACCATATTCTTGTAAAATTTGTGGATTGGCATTTTCACAGAAATCCTTACTGAAAGGACATTTGCGAACACACACAGGTGAGAAACCATATTCTTGTGAGGTTTGCAAATCGTCATTTTCATTACATTCAACTTTGAGAGGCCATATACGCATACACACTGGAGAGAAACCATATTGTTGTAAAATTTGTGGATCTACATTTACACATAATTCTTCAGTCAAAAGGCATATGCGCACACACACAGGTGAGAAACCTTATTCGTGTGAAGTTTGTGGATCTTCTTTTTCACAGAATTCTGTCTTACAAAAACACATGCGAACACACACAGGAGGAACAAAAAGAGAGAGTTTGAATGCTTACTAGACACCATCCTTCAGTTTTATCTGTCTTTCTGTACTGGTGATTGTCAGGACGTTTTGAATAAGGATTCTTCTGCTACAAGTAAACCCCGACTAAATATTTAAAATAGAATAGTATTCAAACTAAAATCCCCTCTGAATGGCTATACACTTGTGCATATAAAGAATGGTGCACTTTCTCCTACTGATGCTACCACACGCAACAACACTAAGTTAGATCTAGATCAGATCAGTTCTATACTCAAATCTTGTAAATCTAAACAAAGATCTCAAGAAGAATAAACTATAACATAGTTAATTGTTCCATTGAAGAGAGTAAATTATTTTTATTATTCAATTCTTTACTAACTCAGGGTATATGAAATAGAGAAGAACTTTAAATAAACACTCACATAGAAATCAAGTGTTAACCCCCATAAGAATTCCCTTGATTACTGAGAGTGAATCAAAGTCGAATAAAAAGAGAAATTGTATTCTTGTAAAGCTAGAAAACTACTTTTATAACTGAAATTTAATCTAGTATTTGTATGTACTTTTTCTAATTTAATGCATTAAACTTTTTTCTATCTGTTTCATCTTGCTGTTACTTCTTTAGTCACATTACAAAAACTATACAGTTGCGACTTTAAAGACTAATATGTATACACATGCATATATATATATATATATATATATATATATAACCCCTGAAGATGGATCCGGAAGGAACCAACGGTACTAGAGTACATAACAAGTATAGTAAATTAATCTGCCAGTTCTAGCCTGCATTTTAAGAATTAATCAGGCATCTATGCAGGCACAAACTGTCATCTGTAAAATTTAACAAAATATCTCTATATATATATATATATATATAAAGTTGATAAAGTAAACAAATCTAACCTTAAATAAATTCTGTAGGTTACGCCTGATTAAATCATTATCCATAATTAAGCGTACTGATAACCTACTAAATAAAAACGATGAGGTCTTTCCAATTGTCTGCCTTAGAAATGGTTCAAACACAACTATTTTCAGGTTCAGTAACCCTATATTTGCGGATTATGCTATAATGTGTTGCAATCTACAGTAAAAAGAGAAAAATTGTAATTAACTATCCAAACATAACCTTTTAAATACTGAAACACTTATTTGTTGATCCCCAACACTTAAGCAGTTTTAATCCTATTAATTTCCACCTTAACTGATGCTATTTGTAATAATTAGTATTGTAGGATAGCGACATTGAATTGGGAACTATAAATATATTGCATTCAAGTGAGACTAGATGACGATATGCATATAGTAAATGTTGTAATTTTGAAAGGCCGATAATAAATAAAAGAACAAGGTGGTATCTCAAATGTGTTAAACTTGACATCCATTAGTTCGTCTTCAAATGTATTATTTTTGACAGCATCTGAATATCATTTCGCAATCTTGTTCATATGTCTTTTTTAGATAAACTTGGGTATTTTTACAATGTAAATCACAATAACAATCCGTGTATCTCTGTTTCCAAATAGGATATATTTTTGAACATCCAAAAGAAAACTGTTTCTCCAACTTTGAAGCGTTCTTTCATGATATTTCTTTCACGTCATGGTTTCGAATCGGTTTGGAATAGTCCAGTAAAATCTGTTTTAATCTTCCTGGCACACACTTCTTCTATTGGCGTAAAATAAGATGAAACATTATCATTTTGGGTCATCCTATATACCTGCAAAAATTATTGCAATACATTTTCGGTAGGTGTACTCCCCCCTTAAGCGCTCTTTTGACCGTGTTTACGAACTGTTCGGCCTAACCCTTTCTTCTTGCGTGGTACGACTCCACTACAGTCAAGTGCTCAGCTCAAGGGCCGAGCATAGCAATTAAGCATAGATTTAAATTCTTTAACCACGACCTGTTTGTGCACTGTTGTTGTTTGTAGTATTGCTGCTACAGACTTCAACCACTAGAAGACTGTAACTTTAAACTATTTATAGTTAGCACTTTTATCCGTTGTGCGAAAGGTGTTTGCAAAAGGTGCATCGGCTGAAACCTTGTGAGAATAACATCCAAGATGAGAATGGTAGTCCGCATAATCTAAATAATAATAATTATCAATCCTCATCAAAAAAATTCTGAAACATTATTCTTATTCACAGAATATGTTAATATTACTAAACATCTTATTAGTAAATCTAACGTAACAGACGTTTTTATAAAATATGAAAATAGTAGAAAGAAATTAGTAGTAATAATCTTGTTTAAAAATTAATTTTCCATGTAATATTCAGACTTATCTCTATATAATGTTAGGTATGTCTATGTGTTTATATATCTATCTAGATTCACTCCTAAAAAATAACTGACCAATGTGAATATTTGAAACAGCTGCTTAGATTTCGGTTATATTTGATTTTATTTGGTGTATTAAAAAGGGACAAGAAGTGATAGAAACCCTTTATAAAAATTTAGATACGATCAATGTTTGTGAAATATATATTAGACATCAATTAGATGAATTCCACGAATTTCTGTTTCTCTTGGGTATTTTAAAGGGTTTTAGAGGAAATAGCATGGGGGATGTCATTTATTTATAGAGCCAGATATTTCAGATTTGCATTAAATATGATCCATAGTCTTTAGGTACTAATTAAGCAATGTTCCCAGAATTTAAATTTCTTTTTTAAGCAAAAGCCATATATTTTATACATTTTACTAGAATCAAAATCATGTAATGGATTTTTATCAAAAATGGAATAAGGACTCTAGAGACAATATTTAGTAGGATTATAGCTTGATTTTAATCTTCATAACGGCTGCGTGTATTCCGTTAAGGGAATTAATATTATGCGTACTGGGACGGGTATACCTCTTTGTTTTTAATCTAATATATAAAGTAGAGACGTTTTTTCCTCTGTACCTTCTCGGCGTATAGGAAAAAAACCACATGAATCACAGGCTACTAAACTCACCGCTATACTACACTTATTCACGCTAGCGTGTTTTAATAAATTTGTTATTATTTTTTCTACCTAACACTAAATATTACATTTGGCCCACCATCCACGTCTCTGCGAAAACCCAACTCCATATAGGTGGTAGCAAAAACTTTCCTCTCTAACAATTCTGTACTGTCACTCTACTCATCGACACCGGGAACTAATACACACAGTTTAATTTTCACAAAACACCGTTTCTTATTTATTAATTTAACACGCATGCCAATAATCAAGCTTAGGTTAATTGGCCTATTTTCACACGTATTTGTAACCTGAAACAGTGGCGCATTCGGTAAGAAAGAAGGTTTCATGTTCGTCAGTTTTAGCGTTCGATCCTATTCTACCCTACCACGTTCTTTCTTTTTCTTAAAATTTAAAACATTCACCAACACGGTAGACGAGGAAGAAAACACAATAAGTCGTTGCTTTTTTTATTCGACGTCATGCAATAGGTAGTACTTTCTCCCGTGCAACGCCGGGCGACGGGTTCCGCTAGTAAGAAATAAAGAACAAATGATTATTTAAATAAAGAATCTGTTCACTTCTTATCATGTTCGATTAAGATGAAAGATGTTTATCTCGCCTATGGCGGGAATATATGACACAATGTAGGAAATTTGTATTGAAAAGCAATCACCTAAGAGGTTGAGCACTCTGGCCTACCAGAAATCACTCGGCAGCCCTGTCTGCATTCTCCATAGGGGCGCCTCAGGCGATTAGCAATAAACTAACTTCTTCTCAATGCGTGAGAAGGTAAAGCCTGGGATGGTGGATATCTTAGAACTTCACAGAACCACTCGTTTGCTTGAGATAGGACGGACAGAGGATGCCACAACTGCTAACTCCCTGTCAGCCTGAATGTTATGAATTCATGTGATTAAACCATTTTAGCAAAGCAGTAACAGAAAAAGATAAACTCAGCATGCAATGAGATACTACCCTACCATGAAAACACGACGAAGACAAAACCTTCCTCGTTCCATCTCAGAGACTATGAAAATAAGTGACCTCTTTATATCACGTGGTCTGGAATACAACATGAAATCTCTCTACTTTGGCACATTCTTTTTATTCAATGAATATATAAAACAACATTTATAAATATCAGGTTGGAAAGAAAGTAATGTCGTTTTCGTCCAACACATTTATTTCATCTGAAACATTCACATTAGGACATTTTTAATCTTTACAATAATTTCCCTCATTTTCTATGACTTCTGTCCAACCTTCCTTGTTCCATCTCAGAGACTATGAAAATAAGTGACCTCTTCATATCACGTGGTCTGGAATACAACATGAGACCCACATGAAATCTCTCTACTTTGGCACATTCTTTTTATTCAAGAAATGTATAAAACAACATTTATAAATATCAGGTTGGAAAGAAAGTAATGTCGTTTTTGTCCAACACATTTATTTCATCTGAAACATTTTTAATCTTTACAATAATTTCCCTCATTTTCTATGACTTCTGTCGAACGATCAACTAACTTCTTGATGTCTTCTTCAAAAAAATTCTCTGATCTTTGAGAGAAAAACAAATTCAGGTTATTTTTTAGTTGGTCGTTATTTTCATAAATGTTATTGTTTAAGTGATGCTGCAACGACCGGAAAAGATGGTAGTCGGATGAAGCAATGCCAGGTGAATAAGGCGGATAAGGCAACACTTCCCAATTGAAACTCATGATCTTTTTCCTGAGAGAGTTTAGCTGCGTGAGGTTTCGCGTTATCATGCTGAAGCACTACACCCTTCCTATTGAGTAATGCTGGTCGTTTTTATTATAGAGCAATTCTTAAATCATCCAGCTGCGAACAATATTTTACTGCTGTGAGTGTTTGATTAGGCTCTAGTAACTAATAATAAATCAGTCCTCTCATGTCCCACCATAAAGAGTGCATAACCTTTGGGTGTGGTTCTTGTTTCGGAACAGGCTCTGGACTTTGGTTTTGGTCTAACCATTGTCTTTAGTGTTGGGTATTCTTGTAAAGAACTCATTTTTCATCTTCAGTCACAATCCTTTGCAAAAATGGTTCTCTGTGAGTCCTGGAAAGCAAAGATGTGCAAGCAGTCAATCTTTGATTTCGTTGAGTGTCGGTCGAATCGTGGGGAAACAAGAGTCCAAGTTTTGAGACTTTTCCTAACTCGTGAAGGCATGAAATAATTGTGGTATGAGTTGTATTGAATTTTTGAACTAATTCTCTGATGGTTTACTTTAGAGTAGCATCCACAGTGTCTTTAATGGCGTCTTTATCAATTGATGTTGGCCTTCCCGAACGTCACCGATCTGACAGCTTCAAGTCTCCAGAAGAAATTGTCTTTGCAAAACTCAATATTTTCCAACTAATTACTATATCTGAAAGGCTAAGCTAGATATTAAGACACCAATTCACCAAAAAATCTAGAACTGTGTAAAACTTAGGAGGATACAAAGTGATGAAGTAAAACATACGACATTACTTTCTTTCCAACCTGATACATTTGAAAATAATTCGCGGAAATCTCTCTCGAGTTCATTTAACTATCATCTCGTCAGAAGATACTGATATTATAAATGGAAAAATAATATTAACGAAAATAAAGAGCCCAGAGGGAAGGTTAAGTACCGATAGGCGATTAAAGTAAATTAATTTTAATTAAATAGTTGTTTTAAAAGGATTTAAATAGTACAGCGTTAGGTAAAAAAGAGGGCGTCAAAGATCCCTAAATAGATTTAACGCTTTGACAAACTCTTTCTGCCGACACAAGGTAGCTTTACGTATAGCAATAGAAATAGATTCCAGAATTTTTAAATGTTTTTTTTTCGAATCTGCCCTATGCAGCACTTACAAAACGCTCTATTTTATGGTTTCGGCACCGTAATGATTTTCAATTAGATGCTAGTCAATAGAAGAATCCAAAGTCGCAGAGAAAGGGTGACAAAGGGATCGTGTTTTCCTCTGTCTTATCTTAGATGGAAGAGAGATAATTCACTATTTCCATTAGCATTAAACCTGACACCCGAGGCTCACATTCACAAATATCCGGGGACTTAGAACCAACATCAACGACGTACAAGCTTTCCTCCTGACAAACACCCCTGATATCCTAGCACTAAGTGAAATAAACCTTAAATCCTCAACCTTCCCTCACCACTTTGCCATGACTGATTACCTCCCTCTCTACAGTAAAGACTCTGACAGACATGCACGGGCTAGGAGAGTATGTTCAGAATACCCTCCCTTTGACTAGAGAACATAGGTTAGAATCATATGACTACATGTGCTTTAGATTGATTTTTCATCACAGCGTTAGTTACTTATATATCTTATATCATTCACCTTCGACCCAGGACTGTACCCTGCTAAACTGTCACTGAAAGCATAAATAGAGCACTCTCACTCTACTCGAATTCCCAGATAAATGTAATGTATTTGGCGATTTTAATACACACCATTGTGACTGGTTGAGATTCTCCAGCCTTACTGATACAGCCGGCAACTCTACGTATAATTTCTCCTTAGCTCACTCACTCTCTCAGACTATCGCTTTTCCGGCCCGCCTCCCTGATTGAGTAGACCAACAAGCCTCACTTCTCTACCTGTTCTTGACCTCATTGCCAAAGGCTTGTGTGACTGAAGCCCATATCCCGCTCGAGAACGCTGATCACGTCGTGGTTATGATTTCTATAACCCTAAAAACTCGTTCAAAAGCTGATGAGCCATTGCTCAAAATAACGAGCAGGCTGATTTTGAGTCCATCAGAGATCACATCAGCGATGCCATATGGACTGAAACCTTCTCACTCCCTGCTGATCAGTGTGCAAATGAGTTAACCGTATAGGTGAAAGCAGGTATTGAAGCATATGTCCCCATGCGAAAATTCTTCAGCAAACCCCATTCTCCTCAATGGTTCACCTCGAAATGTGCAGCTGCTATTGCTGAGAGGCAGCAAACATTCCGAAAGTTCGTCCGCCATAAGTCAACTGCAAATATAAAGAAATGTATGAAATCAAGAAATAATTGTAAGGCAGTGATAGCTGAAGAAAAAGAAGGTATACAGAGATAACCAAAAACACATTAAATCACAAAAACTAGGCACTCGTGATTTCTGGAAAATCTACAATAGTGTTGTTAACAATGGACAATCAACGATTCCCCCGATATCAAACCACAATGATGTCGTTTGCACTGCAACTGATAAGGTCGAACTACTAGCCCAGCGTTTCGCCTTAAACTCCACTTCGGACTCAGCAAATCACCATCTCCTAAAATTCCACACTTGAAACCTGTTCATCACTCCATCTCAGGTGAGAGTCATCATAAAAAACCTTGACACTCCCAAAACTTGTAGGATCGATCTTGTACCGGTAATAGTAATAAAGAAATGCTCTGCAAAACTGGCCCATGTCTTTGCCAAACTCTACAACAAATGCCAAGCTGAATCCTGGTTCCCTGATAGTTGGAGAATTGCATCTGTGGCACCAGTCCACATGAATTCTGGGGATAGAACAGATCCTCAGAACTATCGCCCAACCAGTCTACTCGCGATCTTTGCTAAAATCTTTGAATCCTTAATCAATGTAGCGATAGTTAATGCTAAACTTTTTTTCTGGCCGCCAGTATGGATTTAGATAAGTACGATCTACTGTAGATATCTTAACGGTTATCTCTGACTATCATAGACAAGGCAGGTGAAGATAGGACAATGCTGCTTGATATTTCCAAGGCCTTTGACAAGGTATGGCATAAGGGGCTCTTCCTAAAAATTCACGCAGATGGTATTACTGGATGAATATTTAATATAATTAGATCCGTTCTAACCAAAATAAAGATCCAGGTTGTCCTCGATGCCCGTTCATCTAAACAACATGACATAAATGCTGGTGTACCCCAGGGATGCATTCTCTGGCCTTTATTGTTCCTGATTTTAATAAACGACCTTTCTTATGACATCGAGTCTGAGATAGGTATATTTGCAAACGACACGACGCTCTACTCTCGTCATGTGAGCAAAACGGACGCGTACATATCCGAGGCAATTGCTGAATCCTTAGAAAGTGACCTGCAGGATGTAGTGGATTGGAGGCAGAAATGGTTGGTAACTTTTAATGCTGCAAAGACAAAGCTCTTTTCCTTAAATAACTACAAGAAACCTTTTCAACCACCGATTGTCATGGCAAATAAGACCCTACATGAGAGCTCAACATTAAAACTACTCGGTCTATCTCTCGCAGGTAACATGAATTGGAACAAATACATTGAAGACATTGCTAACGCTGCTACAAAGAAGATGGGCTCCCTCTACCGTGCTAGTAAACACCTGACATTATCCTGTATCTCTACAAAACCACTATCCTCCCATGTATGGAGTATTGTTGTAACATCTGGACTGGTGCACCATCAACCAGTTTCTCCCTTAGACAAGGTCCAAAAAAGAGTCGCCAACTTAATAGGTCCCTCACTATCCACTAAGCTCCAGCCCCTGTCTCATCGCCGCGTTTTTGCATCTTGTGCTTGTTTTACAAATACTTCAATATAGTGTGCTCCGATGTACTAGCTGCTCTGGTGCCCCTTCGACGCAAATACATTAGACCAACCCGACAATCAGCTAAGCCCCATCAATTCACTGTAGAGGTCCCCAGATGCCGAAGAGCCTTCTACTTAAGCAGCTTCTTTCCTCGTGCTGCTGCCCTCTGGAACTCGCTCCCTTCTCCTTGCTTTCCCGACTGTACTGATATGCAAAAGTTTAAAACTAATGTAAACAGACATCTCGCTGCACAGCTCCCAACTTAGGATGACATCCAAAACCTACTCTCAGTAATCCTTTACGTCTACAGTGGCGGCCTGCCTTGTTTGGGGTGAAATATCTTAATGTATATACACACACATATATATATATATATATATATATATATATATATATATATATATATATATATCTTTGTTTACAAAAGTAAGGTTTGCTCTGGATGCTTATAACATCAGAATCTATATGACTTGTGTGTTTTGTATAACCCAGCACATGAATTCTGCAAAGGTCTATGATATAAGTCTCTCTTTCTCTCTATATATGTATATATATATATATATATATATATATATATATATATATATATATATATATAATGTACAGTAATACACACATATATATATATAGTAATACATATACATATATATAGATATGTATATATGGTAATACATATATAGTAATACACACACATATATATATATTATCATACACATACATGTATATGTATATTATAATATATATATATATACATACATACATACATACCATTCTTAAATAAATAACAATTTTGTATATATTCTAAATGGTAGAACAGTACATACTAACACCCCTACTGTGTCAAAAATGCCATAAATATATGCATCATAAGGATGTATATAAAAGGGTTAAAATATATGTGAAATGTGAAGAAAAGGGACCTAACCACACAGTAGAAGAATGATAAAAACATAAGATGTTCAGACTGTAGTGAAAACCACCCAGCCTATTTTCAAAACATGTCATTTTTTTTTCAAAAATAAATCACTGAAATAAAACATAAAAGAAATATACCCGAAAGCAAGAAACTGTTTTGAATCATATTTCAGAAACGGCACATAGGCAGAAGTTATCATACAAACAACCAATACAGAAATAACTCATCAAACATGACCATCACTAATCGCCCAAATTTCAAGAAAACTTAAATATGAATAAAAGAAACAGCAAAACTAAGTACAAAAGAAGAAAAATGCTTGAAACAGAAACAAAATATCACTAAATCAATTACTAAATGCTAATAAAAGGGTAATTAATGAAAAAAACATCAAATCAAAAACCCTCTGATGCACAAGAAACTCAACCATTACTTACAGAAAACAGAATAATATCTGTAAAAAAATTTAAAACATCAGGGAACATACATATGAAACTACAATAAATACAAAAGTAAATGAACAAGATTAAAAAAAACAGAAAACCGAAACTGACAAAATTACAAGCAAAACTAAATTGCTCTAAACCAAGAACCCGAATCCGAAGAACAAATAGAAATAGAAATCGAGATAGATGAAGAGTAAAAAAGAAGTCCAGAAATCTTCAAAACAAACGAACATATTTAACTCTAATCATAGAGTAACAATAGAAAAATATCATGGCCCATAATATTATTCAGTTGAACTGTCATAGAATCAAAAACCAACATTAATGAACTACTGCATGTCCGGATATTGGTTGTCTTCGAAAAATATTTATGAAAGCAAAATACAAATTAAACAAAACATTTTGAAATATAAAAGCGTATATTTGATACTGAAAAAAGAGCTTGTGGAGGTACAGCAACAATATGCCTCGAAGTAAAGTTAAACTTTACACCAGTCCTCAAGCAATCGCAATCAAAGCAACTCTACATAGAACATACACTATCTGCTCCTTATGCCTCATTCGACAAAATGAAAACGAACTTAACGTCTTAATAAGTCAACTTCTGAAACCGTACCTTATACTGGAGGATTTAACAGCAACAACACTATATGGGGATGAACATGCACAAATAAAAGAGCAAAATGATTGAAAATATTATAAACAAAAGCAACGACAACTCATGCCTTGTCGCCACAAAAACAACAAACGAAACAGAGCATGGTTCAAAAAAGAATGCAGACAAACTATTCACTTACGACTTCAAGTCGTGTGTAAATTCAACAATGAACCCACAACTGCCAATTTAATCTCCTGCAAATGCTATAGAGCAAACGCATGCAAAGAAATTAAAGATGGTCAAAAAAAACTTCTGACAAAATAATGTAAATCAACTAAATCCTTTATCTAAAAAACAACTTGGGACTCTTTTCTGGAAAATAGCTGGCAAACACACAATCAGTTCCCATAAAATACACTCTCATAAAAAATTCTGAAATAATCATCAGAAAATATAGTATGACAATGGACATAAAACTAAAACAATCTAACAACTCTGAAGAATATAACAAACCATTTACTATTTCAGGGCTAGTATACTCTATAAGAATATCCCATAACGCAACTGTTGGTTTAGATGAAATCCACTATGCATTCCTAAAAGATTACCCCAGACATATTAAAGTTCATCCTCGATGTGTACAATGGATGAACAAAGCCTGCAGAGAAGACATAATTCTCCCTATCTCAAAAACTGGAAAAGATAATAGAAACCGAGAAAATTATCGTCCCATCGCTTTAACAAGTTGCTTCTGCAAAAAAATGGATAAACAACAGACTGATATGGTATTTGGAAGCAAACACATTTATTACAAGTCGCTTCTGCAAATAAATGGTTAAACGACAGAGTGATATGGTATTTGGAAGCAAACAAATTAATTACAAGTCGCCTCTGCAAATAAATAGATAAACAACAGACTGGTATTGTATTTGGAAGCAAACACATTAATTACAAGTTGCTTCTGCAAAAAATGGATAAACAACAGACTGATATGGTATTTGGAAGCAAACAAATTTATTACAAGTTGCCTCTGCATATAAATGGATAAACAACAGACTGATGTGGTATTTGGAAGCAAACAAATTAATTACAAGTTGCCTCTGCAAAAAAATGGATAAACAACAGACTGATATGGTATTTGGAAGCAAACAAATTAATTACAAGTTGCCTCTGCATAT